>JAJKFI010018169.1:0-28772 GCA_029204185.1 Lerista edwardsae | reverse complement strand
AACAATCCCTTCCTGGATATAACTATAGTACAATTAACAGGTAAGCTCATTGATCCAACTGTGTCCGGAGAGCCACACTTGGCTCCTGCCATTGACCACGGGCAGCTTGCTGATAAGACCAGGTGAACCAGCATCTCTGCCAATTGATTCGCAGGGCCTGTGACAGCCCTGCACAGCCACCCATTGCCTCTGTAAGACAGCCAATTTCCAGCTTTCCCACCCCTCAATGGCCCCTTTTTCCAAGGAAGTGTATGGGAGAAGAAAAAAAGAACATCTTCTGACAGATTAAAACACCATCTACATCATCTACTTTCTTTTTACACATGACAAAGGAGGCAGCAGGAACCTCGGGTAGGTGTAGAGGGGTGTGTATGTGTGTGTGTGTGTGTGTGTGTGTGTGTGTGTGTGTGCGCACATGTGTGCATGCACTCATGTGCGGGTAACTGCTCCTAATTGAAAGGGCTTACAACTTAGGCAAGTAATTTTATTTTGAAAAAATTTGTTTTCAAGTCTACATTTTAGAGTACCCCAACTGGTTTAGAAAACAATCCTAACCTGGAGTTAAGCTGGCACACTTATAGGCCAGAAAAGTTTGGCCAGCGCAAGGGACACTGTTAAGTATGTTTGGACCACTCTCAGAGTCAGAGAGGCCAGTGCACAGATGTGCGCCATCCTCCCTGACTCCGACAGTGGTCCAAGCATGTTTTACAGTGGCCCTGGTTCTGGTCAAACTTTGCTGGCCTAACTATGCCGGCCTGACTCTGGGTTAGGATTGTTAATTTACTTAATCAGTAAATTAGGATTTACCTTGGTAAACAAAGTTAACACTGGTAAATTGGTCTGAGCTTCACACACCAGCCTTTGCAGTGGACTTGAAGAACATTTTGCTAGCAGCAATGTCCAGCGCTGAAACCGGAACATCTTTACCCTGTTAAAATAATAAAACATCCCCCTGCAATTACATGCATGGTACATTTTAATTGCCAGCCATAAGTTATATATCAGAAGACAGTCACCAGATAGCAATGATGCTTCAATAAAAGATCTGAAACATAAATGCAATTATAAATCATTTTCACAGCACTCTGAGAAAAAAAAGGGTTTACTACAATTCAGGCATAATAATTTAATGCAGCCCAAGAAGTGCTGCTTAAAATGTACATTACATTTTCTTGCTGGAAAGCCAAGCCTCTTTTAAATTCACCAACACAAATGCTGGCATAAATACATTACAGTGTTTCAAGCAGACGAATGCGCAAGTATTACCGAGTTTTAGCTGAATACAAAGCAGTAACCTTTGAACCCTTCTTATGGCATAATCCTAACAATGGCCTGCCCTGAAGGAATATGTGTTCTGCTGTGTAACTCGCAAAAGCACCATAAAGTCAGTGATGTCATGCAGGGGGTACGCGGGGGTACGCGAGTACCGGTTTCTAGGATTATGGCTGGCCCTGCCCATTTGCTCGCCCACTCGTCGAGTCCGCCCCCTGCAACATTTGAATTTCCTGCATGTTTGAGTTGCCTGCACGTTCTCAGAGCCAGGCAGGCAGGCAGGCAGCAAGCGGAGCCTTGCCTTGCCTTGCCACTGAAAAATGAGCTGCTCTGGGGTTTTGGAACTGTTGGGTCACTTTAACATGATGCCAGGCCTCCTTAACATGTTCTGGGGGTGCTGTGGAATACTGTTGCAACTGTTGGGTCAGTTTAAAATCATCTGAGGCCTCAAAAAGGGCTTTTTTCATGTCCCTTCCTGCCACGACATCACTTCCGGCTTATGACGTCACTTCCGGTGGGCGGGTCCCGACACGTGCCAATCAAAAGTGAGTACCTGTTCTTAAATCATTTAGATGACACCACTGCATAAAGTGCTTTGCAAAAGCGAAATGCCGAAGTGCTTCAGGGAAAGGCCGGAGCCTTCCCGCTGGTTCCAATGGAGTGACAGAGATCTGCTGGAGCAGGGTGTGTGTGGTATGTTAAATGGGGCATTGTGAGGGTGACACAGAATGGTTATGGGGAGAGTGCCCAGTGCCCACCGTGCCCAAACTCCCTTCCTGGGCCTGATCCACCTCCATGGATCAACACAGATTTGTGCCTGCAATATTGCTGGTGCAGGTCTGAGCTGACCCACTGCGACTGCTGGGACTTCCCCAGGAGCTAGTAGACAAATGTCCCCTTACCCTAAGGAGACCTCCAGGAGCCAAAACTGTGGGATGCAGGATAGCCTATACTGGTACTGCTGCATCGCGGCACAGGGATTTAGGTAGGATGGGATGTTAATCTCATTGCATCGCTTGGAAAAAAAATATTTGTAGTTATCAAAAATTATGCTTACAAACCATTTTGCACTTTGCTGAGATGTTAAAATAATACTTCCCGAGGCAGGCAGCAAAAACAAACAAGATGATTTAACTTTATAATGCAACTTAAAAGCTTGCAAATTACCTTGTAGGTGAAAAAACCCTGCAACAATAAATTTATACAGTATATGAAGGATTTAACTGCTGGGCTTGTTTAAAAGAGGCCTTGTTTTTTGTAAGAAAAAAAATGCAGTATTATAATATTTGAGACCATTTTGCATTATATTGTGGGGCCTGTGCAGTGATTTTAAATCATATTAATACACTTCTCTATTCCACGCCAAGGTCTTCTGTTCTGATTATGCCAGATAAAATAATGTGTGTAAGTAAACTCTCGAACAACTTGAGAAGGGACAGAGAACATACAGAAAAACAAGGACCCAACAGGTGATGCATCTAGTTTCTTCAAAGTAGCCAGTAGCTTTAGAAATGGAGAAAAGGGCAGGTGGGGAGTCGACTTCGGTGTATGTCGCATTTCCCCTTGATGTCTTCCGTCTTTGTTTCTCTTGGCGATGGGATTGTTCAGCTGTGGCTTTTCCAGTGGTGGTGCTTGGGTTGTGTTTCAGGCTGCCTTTTAAATTAGCAGTTTTGTCCTATTGTATTTTGTACTGCATTTTTATTGTTGTTTTAGCTTTTTGCTATCCACCTTGAGTTGTCTTGGTAGACAAGAAAAATGGGGTAGAAATGTTTGAAAATAAAAGAAATATCTGTCTTCCTTTTGTCAATAGCTAGGAGTGTTTGAAAATGATGTTAATTTTTTGCAGATTTTGTGATTTGAAAGGCAGAAAGTGGTGTTGTTTTTATGCCAATGTGTTTTTTAAGTTTTGTAACTGGGCATGTTTTGTAATTTTTCAAGTGGTGTTCCTCTTATATTTAACAGGGGAAGAGTAACGGCCCCTCTTCAACCCTGTGCAGTGTCTTTTCTAGTAGCTGTTGCTAGTGGTGCTCTGCTTTTTTTTTTTTAATAGATGGTACACCCTTTTGGGACAGGGAGTGTAATGGAAAATGCGGAAGATTATCCCGAGGAGATAGGGAATGGTATGAGCAGTGGCCCCTTGTCTACATCAGCCAGACATGTTAACCCCAGAGCCTCTGCTTGCAGCTTATTCAAACTTGCAGCCTAATAGGGTGATGAAGGCCTGGGGAATAAAGGTAGAAGCATGACTGTCAGACAGGTGAGAGTGTACAGAGGTGGAAAAAAGTTGTGGAGAGAAGAATGGAAGGAAGGCATTTGGAAAATGTGAATAACTGATTGGGACTGACTAATGGATTGGATGAAGGATATTTGAGGTTGCTAGAACAGTGACAGTGGCTGGAACTAAGACTGCTGTAGAGGATTATTGTGTAGCTGCTGTGCCCCTGGAGGAAGACGAAAGACCCGTGTGGCTGAGCAGGCCAGTTGGCTGCATTTTGCCTTCTCATGGGTAGTGGGATGCAGTGGTGTAAGGGGGGTTTTATGGTAGAAGGGAAGCTAATTAGCCTAATGTGGGCCTAAGATTGTAGAGAGGGAATCTGGCACAACCGGGAGCCATTTAATTATTTTATCTTGCCTGTAAACAGCTTTGTGAACTTTGTGTTGAAAAGCAATCTATAGATATTGGTTGATCTAAGTTCTAATTTTTAGTAACTTTAAATGCTTTAAAAGTGTACTAGGTAGGTGATTCAGTGTCAGCAGATGCAGCCACAGTATCAGTTCTAATTGGAAAAGTGATCAGTTTTAATTTTTGGAAGGTATCTTAAACACCAAAATGTGGTGTTTTGTGTTCAGGTATTTTCACATCCCAAACACAGCGTTTTGTGTTTTTATGCATTTTTAACAGCAACAAAAATCCACCCCCTCTCAATAGCATAAATAGCCTGTAAAGACTGTGGCCATGCTCCAGCACAGAAAGCACTCTTAGGGCCCAATCCTACACAACATTCCAGCGCCGATAATGCCGCCCTGAGATAAGGGAACAAATGCTCCTTTATTTTGGGGAGGCCTGCATGACTGCCACCCCACCACAGGATGCAATGCATGTCCTGTTCACACAGCTGCATCAGCGCTGGATAATTAGATAGAATTGGGCTCTTAAAGTAACTGATTTAATGGACTGATCAGTTATGTAGTATTACATTTGTATGCTTCCTTTTTCAATTATGCAGTTCAAGATTAAGCATACCTCAGTTTATGCTGAATTGGGACCCTTGTCTAGATGAGCAGAAGTCTGTTGACTGCATAATTGATCACAATACACTCTGCCAATGAATGTAACAACAACCCAGGATTGCATTTGGGGCTGTATCAGAAGTGAACTGCTAGATCCTTATAACTAATTCACAAAATGTGTAATCAGATTATCAGAAACCTATAACATGGTCCAAACACACACTGCTGCTTTTCAGGCCCAAGACATTCTGAAATTGGACAGATGCCAACAACAACAACAACAACAACACTGTAGTGTTGTTATAGCCCAGTTCTCTGTGATTTTTATCTACTATACCATGTGCACAAAGAAACCCCAACAAAACCAATAGCAAAACCTCAGATTTAAGGTTTTGGGGAATATATGAACAGCCCTCCAGTTTCAGAAATATAATTTCTGCAAGGAAACAGGTTGCCCTTTGGATCTTGTTGCAACCAATGTGTGTTTTCACAGTGACTATAGAGCTACAGAGGGTTTGCTGGGTGACATTATTAAAACTGTATTAAGAACAAATTAATTTTAGCTTATTTAACATGCTGGATGAACGTAAAATAATGAGACATAATTATAAGCTGGAAGGAAATAAAAATATACTGCAGCATAAATTCTTGTTCATGTTGTCAGCACACTAAATGTGATATTTCAACCACCAGTCATTTAGTCAGAGAACTTCCACAAATTTGAAATTAATACTGAGGTTCTTTTCTTCAACAAACAGGGCCATTTTCAGAACAGGATGCAAGAGCAGATTCAAGGCAGTCTTCAAAGAGTCACATACATGAGATCAGGAACTCAATCCTAACCTGAATTTAGGCTGGCACAGTTAGGCCAGCAAAGTTTGGCTGACAGAAGGGCCACTGTAAAGTATGTTTGGATCATTTTTGTAGTCAGAGAGACCAGCACACAGATGTGTGCCATTCTCCCTGACTCCAAGACTCCAAGACTGGTCCAAACGTGCTTTACAGTGGCCCTTCTGCCGGCCAAACTTTGCTGCTCTAACTGTGCCGGTCGAAGGATTGTGTTCCAAATCAGACTAAATATCAGATCAAAGGGGCTAAACAGTCGCTTGATTAGTTCAGAAGAGTCCAAAACATAGGAGATGAGATGAGCAGGAAGACTGATAGGCGGAAAAGGCAATCAAGCAGGAGAACAAAGATGAAACAGGCAATGAAGAATGCAGACAGGTGGAGATCAAGGAAAGCAAACAGAACCTGACAAGTAACACCAAGGGCACGGATTCTTGCAGAAGAACTAATCTGTGCCCAAGCCTTGTGCATTGGAAGATGGAGCTAGTCAAGCAACACTTACTAGAAGCAGATTTACGTGTGGGCACTGCAAGACAGAAATGAAAATAGGTAAAATACCTGCAATTAATTAGAGAGAGCGAGAGTGGTGTAGTTGTTCTGGTGGTGGACTTAGACCCAGTGGTGTAGGGAAGGTGCCACAGGGGGAGGCGAGCACAGTGGGCACTGGCTGTGGTTGGGCGCAGCGGCATGGAAAACCCCACACATTTTCCGCCCCCACCCTTCCTTGAGCGCGGATAGCTCCTAAATGGAGTTATTCTGGGGCCAGGGAGGTGTGGCCGAGTGACACATGGGGGTGGGGCAGCCACACTGGTGGTGCAGTGATGTCACAGCATCCCAGGAGTCCTGCGAGCTGAGTACGGGTCTGCTTAGACCTGGAAAATCCTGGTTCAAATCCTCGCTCAACCATGAAGCTTCCTGAGTGACCTTGGGTCAGTCACTATCTCTTATATTAGCCTAAACTACCTGACAAAGTGGTTGTGAGGACAATAGCAGGAAAGGAACTATGTACACCACCCTGATGTCTGCAATTAACTCCAAACCCAACAAACTACATAACTCCCATACCATTCTGGGACTATTGGAGATGTTTCAGTAGAGTTGGTTTGACAATATCACAACACTATTCAACAGGGCAGTTACAATAGCAACAGAAATGCTAGAGAGGGGATATTCCTCCAAGTAAAGGGATATTTTGGCTGGAATGCCTTATCTCCACAAAAGGCCTGTTTATAACCTCAAGAGAAGATGTCTCAATGACACGTTGAAAATGAGAAATGGCAGATTTATTGCACAAGCAATCTAATTCTGTGGAAAGGTCCTTAGCTGGCCAGAGACAAGTAAGAGTTATTTTAGCAATATAATCTTTATAATGTATTTTTTTATTTTACATTTATTTTAGAAAAGTATGTTTGCTAGAAGCTTGTTACCCATCCTGATTCGATGTGGATAAAGTGTGTTTTAAATCTTAAATATAATAAACTAAAATCTTCTGTAATTTCTGGCTTTCCTTTCCTCTCTCATTCATCATTTTGCAAAATGCCCATAATAATCATACACATGTAATAGGGGAACACCAAAACTTGGCCAGGGCTACGTTCCAGGAAGCAAAGAAGAGCAATAAATCCTCGTTTACACTATAAATAAGCCATGACGCTAGAGCTGGCTATAATTTAGACCAATTAATTGCCTGTTTGCAAAACTAAGAGATAAATCGGTCTCATTTTTCAGTTGCCCATTTTTAATAATGACATTTTTTTAATATATCAAACTTCAGACTGATGGCTTGCTATAGCCATGGGATAGTGAATATATTATTAATCACACATTAACATCTGGAATCAGCTGTTAAGACCTAATTTTTTCATGATCTCTTATTCGTCTAATTATGAGTATGTAATTAAGAGCCAAAAAAATGCCTGATAGGACAAATATGAATCGATGGAAAATTATAGTTATATTTATATTATCTATTAATAGCTTGATTAGCCCTGCAAAACTCTGTAAATCTACTCAGATATCTCTCATGGAGTTAAGTGGATTTACTCTCAGGTAAGTGTGCTCCTGCCAACCTAGCAGTTCAAAAGCACCTAAATGCAAGTAGATAAATAGGGACCACTTCGGTGGGAAGGTAACAGCGTTCCGTGCGCTACGGTGTATAGTCAGGCTGGCCACATGACCACGGAAGCTTGTCCTCGGACGAAAACGCCGGCTCTACAGGCTTTGAAATGGAGATGACCACCGCCCCCTACAGTCGGTCACGACTAGACCATTTGGTCGTGGGGAAACCTTTACCTTTACCTCAAGTGTGCTTAAGATTTCAACCCAGGATCCAGACACAGTATCTGTTAAGTATTACAGTCATAGTATCTGTTATGAAATTGTTGCTGTTTTAATCGCTCTGTATATCTTCAACCCATGTCAGATGATCAATTTTGTTATTGTTCAATAGCATCATAAACAGGACAAGTGAAACTAATCAGAATTAGTCCACCACACCTACCAAAACAGCTGCAGTAGAAACAATGAAGAAACCCGTGGTTGTGTGCTCTTGTATGTGCATGGTGTATAGTTAGGCTCTAGATACTAGGGACAAATGCAAAACTTGAGTTTTACATTTGGAAGACCATCAATGACCTTATAAATGAAAATATGGCAGTCTACAAACAAGCAAACTAGAATGCAATTTTAACCACCTAAAGGCCCAGTCCTACTCAACTTTCCAGTACCAATGCAGCCATGTCAAAGAGACATGTACTGGACCATGGGGTGGGGGAGTAATGGAGACCTCCTCAAGGTAAGGGAACATTTGTTCCCTTACCTTGAGGCTGCATTGTGACTGCATGAGTGCTGGAAAGTTGGATAGGATTGGGCCCTAAATTAAGTCACACAATAATCCAGAAATAGTCACGTTGAAAGTAGTGCTTATTGGGGAATGTTTCCTTAAAAAAACAACCCAATATTATGAGAATATTTATCTTTTTATATTCGCCAGTGAACTATTACACTCCAGTTCCCTGCTAAAGGACCATCAGCAGCAAGCTACATGCACCGCTATATGGCAGTTTACAACAATGGAAATTTCTGTGGTCATAAATGTTTGTTAGATTAGGTTGAAAGGGAATTAATTGTGTCATGGCCAGTGGTGTCATCCTCAAATGACGTTCCGGAACGCTAGGCGGGACTTACCGCCTGATTGGCTGCCCATCCATGACGTGTTGCTGCCTGCCCGCCTGCCGCGCGGGCACCCCTGGAGGGGATGCCCGCTTGCCTGGGGGGGGCACCAGGTGCCTGGGCAAGCAGCGGAGGGGCGCGCCAACCGGAGGGAGCCGCACAGCGGGCGGGCAGGAAGCGACACGTCATGGACAGCCTGTCAATCAAGCGGTAATTGCCGCCTAGCGTTCCGGAACTTAATTTGAGGATGACGCCGCTGGTCATGGCACTATGTAGCCAATAAGATTTAGCTGTGCCCTAGAGTTACTTAGGGCAAATGAAGCTTACTCTCACTTTCAGTACCTTCTGATGCAAACATTTTAAAAACTCAAAGTATGTGTGTCGCTATGTGACATTTCTAAACACGCTGCAAAAACATTTGTTTTCAGTTCAGTTCTATTAAGAACTAGAGGTAATGCATTTGCTTCCTGCTGTTGTTCCCCATAGGAAACAGTCTACTTACTCTGCAGTTTGAGCTCCAGCAAAAGACTGGAGTGTCAATGACAGCACCCAATACATCCCTTAATGTCTACAGAAGGATTCTTGAAGGAATAAGAGATGCGGCTATAAGAGGTAGTTATTATAAAATCAAATATAATAAAACATTTTAAAAGGATTTAAATATCTTCATTAGAGCGATCAAAGGAAACATTTACAGCACAATAATCAATCAAACAGAATATACTATTGCATAGCAAGAAAATTGCCTGGGGTAAATGATCTCTTGGACTTTAAAGGGCAAATCCCCAAACGTTCACGGAATTTATTAACTATATGTCCCTTTTTCAATCAGCCATTTCCCCCTTCCTGTGTAATGAATCAGAAGCTATTCTCTGTCCAACCGCATGATCATAGCCCACTACTTCCTCCTCTTGCCCTTGTTTATTCCCACTTTTCTTCAACATAAATGTCTTTATAGGAACATAATGCTTTGCTAATATAAAAATTATTCTGCTTCTGCTCTCTCCTTTCCAGGGGCCCACATGTTTCGATCAGCATTAGACAGAACAAAGTAACTGCTAGGTTTTCTTAACTGAAGAAAAAAAAAAAGAATGGTCATAACTGTCTCCTTGACCCATTGTAGCCCTGGATGCAGTGGCACCATCCAGGCGGAACGGCCCGGTACGCCGTTCCGCTAGTTCTGCAGACGGGCCCGGGCCGCACCACCTCTCCGGAGGATGGGCGAGCTGCTCCTGGGCGCTCCCTCCCTCCCCAGCATCCCGAATTGCTCTGAAATGGAACAATTCAGGCGCTGTGAGGCTCAGGGAGGCATGGCAGCCCTCCGCCATAGGGGCGGAAGGCTGTCAACCATCCGGGCGTTCTGGTTCCTGGCGCGCCCGGATGACATCACTGCCTGGATGCATCCTATAATCATCAGTGCAGACTAGTTCATAGTGAGTGCTGTCCCTTGTAGCTTCTACTCTCCAATGTAAAGTTTTTATACTTTACATTGCAGATTTTGGAGCTGCATAATGTTAGGCAGAAGCGCCACTATGGAGGTACTGGCCATACCAGGTGTCACCCTAAGGGGGTGCCACCACACCACCTGAGCCTTGGTTGGGTGATCTTCACTCAGCTCCAGGCTCAGCCGCTTCATGCTCTCACTGATTATCTTTTTATCGCTCCTCACCAGCAAGAATCTGAAGCAACTGGAAGCAGAGCGGGCCAAAGATTGCTGAACAAAGACAGTCCAGAGGTGGGCTTTCGCATTTAAAGAAACATGATAGCCTGTAAAGTCGGAGGCAACATAATTATGTCAATATGTCACTTCCAAATGTTTGGAAGAACAAGTTTCTCCAGGAAAGTACTGCATTGGGCAGGACCCACCCCAGGGATGCCTCTGATCCTATGTGCCCTGCTTTCTCTCTCCTTACTCCCTCATTTTTGATTAATTCCCAAGTTGATAAAGAGTTTTGGAGAACTTGAAAACTTGCTCCTCAAGACTTATATCATTTGGTTGATCCTAATAAAGGTATTACCAGATTGTGGCATTTGGATTCCCCTCTTTAGTAGTTTCACAGAATTATAAAACTGGTCACAACATTTGACAATCATTATATATTTTAGCAAATTTGGCTTCCAAGGAAGTTTGTATCTCCTGGAAAAATAAATCAGAGTGATTTTTTTGATCTTCTGTTTTGGTTTTTTTCTTGCACAGGCCTTGTGATTTCTAAAGCCACCGTAAAGAAAGTGCCTCAGCTGAACTGGCTTCCAACTGCTGATGAGATGAGCCACCTTACAAGTAGGGGCATAGCTGAAGAAGTGCAGGAGGGTGCAATTGCACTGGGCAACAAACTTTAGGGGGGCAACAAGTTGCGCTTGACATTAGTGACCAAAATTATGAAAACCTTGGTACGTATGAATAATGCCATCATGTTATATATCATTGGAAAGGTAATTTAATGCAGAATGCAATGAAACAAACCAGAGTGTAATATCTTTATCAAAAGTTATGGCAAAAAAACAAAAACAAAAAACAGAGAAGACTAAAATACAACTGTGACGTCTCTTTCTGTTGTGACATCACTTCTGGGGGGGGGACATTTTGTCCTCTGCAATGTGCTACACTTTCATTAGCTACACCCCTGCTTATAAGTGTTGTGCTGAAAAGAAGGGTAAAGATATTTTAAATAAATACATTCTGACATAAGGATTAATTACTACTATGAAAGGAAATGCAAGTTCTTTCACAGTAACCCCCCAGGACAGTGCTTCTCAGTGTTTGTGCCTGTTTTCCACTTTGAATGGTCCGCCCATTGGAAATACTATTGGAATGAACTGCGATGATGTAATCGCCAGTTACTTCAGGATTGGGAGACCAGAAATGACTCCACACTGGTAAGAGGCTCAGGGCAGATGCCAGGGCCTTTCTGAGCTGCCGAGATAAGCCTCCTACCATTGCTTGTTGTGTTGTGTTGCTGGTCTCGCTGCCAGGCGTTAGGGGGACCTGGGTGTCCCGTGCATACCACCCGACCGAAACTCAAATACCACCAGAAGGGTAAATACCACCAAATACCACCAGTGTTACAAGTACCACTGGCTGAGAAACACTTCTCTAGGAAGCTTCTAATAGAGTTTCAGTTTTGTTATGCAGATCTACATTCCCATGTGCAACGCTAACATCAATTTACTGCAGACTGACAGGCTGAGATCCAGAGATTGTCTTCATTCACATTTGTAAGTGGACACAGTCAAACAGAAACAAAGCCTCCATGACTTTTAACCATCACAGGCTGCCCTATTGCTGACATCTTCAATAACAAGACACTCTGATCTTTAGGCTGGCATTCGACATTTTTCTGTACCTGACAACACTGTCATTATTCCTTTGTGGATAAGGCACCATTTTTTTCTGAATTGTAGGAAATTGTAAAGATGCACAGCCCTAGTGCTGGAAGCAGGGTAGGAACATTCATCATTATATTAAACTCCAGTTAATAACTGATCCATAGCTGGTGTCCCAATTTAATGGGGGTTGTGTTTTGCAGAGTCCTTAGAAAAATCATGATGTATTCCTCAAATTTAAACCCAATAAGGTTCTACAATTGGCTTACATTAGCATTTCACCAAGAGGTCAATGGGATTGCTCCAATGTAAGTAGGCCAAAGGCTTCATCTTGAAATAACACAGGAATATGTACTTGGCTACAGCGATTCTTAAAAAAGTGTGGGTTGAGTTTTCCCCAGTGGATCACAAGAGTTTCACATTCCAAGCAAAAGTCAAATTCTGGGTTGACTGTTCTGTACGTATGTGGTTGTTGTGTTGTAAGTTTGCTATCATTGCAAGTTACAGTCAGCATTCCAATTTTTCTCAGAAGCAAGCAGGTCATGCACAAGCCCTGCTTTAAAACTGTAAAATTCTGTGGGTGTCATTCAGCTAAAGTTGTGACACACAGCTTAAGAAAATGATGATGCACATAAAGACATGCTGGCTTGCCAACTCTGGCAATCTCACTTTTAGAGCCGATAAACTGCAACAAACTCAGCTTTACTTTTCCAGAAAGTTTCTAACCCTGACAACAACGGAGTGACAAACTAGATAGAGTGCTAGGAGAGCCAATGCATCTCCTGACCTTAATTAATTCAAAGCAGGCACAGCCCTCCCCAAATTGGATCAGGGCCCTAGCACTGGGGAGGGGGAGAAGGTTTAACACTTTCTCCCCTTTCTGATTTCCTAATCTAAACTTCTCTCCAGTTACTATTTGCCCTGTAGAGAAAAACACACACGACATAATCAGACATGTCATGTAGCGGGTATGCGGGGGTACGTGAGTACCCATTCCTAGGATTAGGGCTGGCCCCGCCCATTCACCCGCCCACTCATCGACTCTGTTGGTGCTCCGCTCCGCCCCCTGCAAGGTTTGAGTTGCCTGCACGTTCTCTGAGCCAGGCAGGCAGGCAGCGGAGCGAGGGAGACCAACAGCAGCAGCGTGAGCAGGTAGGCTGCCTGGGGCTCTCTCCCGAGGAGGTGCAGCGGTTCCTGGGGGGGATCAGTAGCCTGCGCGGCGGCCCCGGAGAAGGCCCGGGACTCCCAGGCCTTCTCCCGGGCCGCCGCGCAGCCTACCGAGGAGGCACGGCGGTTCCTGGGGGCAGTTCCTGGGTTCCGGCTATGATCTCACTTCCAGTGGGCGGGCCCCAATACAAGTGCCAATCAAAAGTGAGTACCTGTTTTATGTCCATTACTGGACATAATGGTTGGAAAACTGGCCAAGGCTAATAGTCTGTCAATTTATTTTAAATAATGATTCATACTATTTTAAAAACATTTTGTTAGCTGTCTTAGGTGTCCACACTGTAGAGCAGGGGTCAACAAACCCCAGCCCAAAAGCCAAATCGGCCCTTTGGAAGATTTTTATCGGGCCCTTGGCAGGTGGTAAGGCCAGCTCACAGTAACCTGCTGCGGGGGGATACAGTATCTGCTGGGGTTCTGTTCCAGATCCCCCCACAGCTACCAAGGTCACCATTAAAATACCCCTATATATGATGTGGCCTTCTTGCTGTAAAGTTTGAAGACTCCTGCTGTAGGGAACACACAGGATACAAATTCATTAAATGGCTCCAAGCTAAAGTCATGATGGTTTCAAAAAAAGGACACAACCCAAAACTATTTGCAGCTTGCTAATAGCAAGTCCCAATCAAGCAACACATCCTCATGCTGCTGCCACCACCACGGCCGTTCTCTTTTTCTGACTGATGGCACCAAAATCAGCAGCACCTGCAGAGGCCCAGGCAAGACAGCAACCGCAGTCCCCATTCACAGCATTCTTCAAACCCAGAGCCTGGACTGGCTGCTGCTGCTGGCTCTACAGGAAAGGAATTGAGAATTCCAATTCTCAGCCCCACCTGGGAATTCTCCTGGATAGACAGATAAGCTCTCCTTCCTCTTCCATGATGAGACAGGCAGAGAAGAGAAAGTGGTTCATTTGCAAGTAAGATGAAGCCGCCTTTGCTCTCTGGTGCCACTGCTGATGCAGCCACTACCAACCCCAGGCCATGTAGGAGAAGCAAAGGCACTACTAGTAGAGAAAAGCCTGTTCCTGGAAAGGCTACATGGCCCATGTACCACATGGTATCTTTCCACTGCCATCGAGCCCTGAGACCACCAAGGATGTTGACCGCACAGGCCTCATAAACAAGGTTAAAAGCCCAATCCTATCTACTCAAAAGTAAGTCCCACAGTTTTCAATGGGACCTACTCCCAGGAAAGTATGCATAGGATTGCAGCCTCAGTGATCTTATTGGGTGCTACCCTTGCATTCCTGCCTGAACAGGGCAGTGTAGCCAATAAACATCTTTCTCCATTAAAGCACATACTGTGGTAGGAGACAGAGGTTTTGCCAGTGCTATTGCTGGTGGGACTCCATAGAGTCTACCCTTGACCAACTATCCAGGTTTGTATCAACTTCCATTTCCTCTCCTCCCTGGGGTGTACTTTAGGACCATTTACAGCACTTTCCCCCAATCTTTTTATTATAAGTCAATTTGGACAGACTGACTCACAATTTCCTAAGAAACTGATAAAGGAAAACAAGTTATTCACCAAATGGGGAAACTATGCACCCTAATGCATTACATAAAGATGAAATATTGAACCACTGGCACTGGATCTAGGTCAGCTCCCAACATAATGCAAGAAAAAAGTCCATCTTCCACCCACAACTATTGGGAAAGGCCCAATAAGTCAGAATGAGCAATAACTCACAAAATGTAGCATAAAAACTTGAATACAGATAGATTTTGTTAAAATTATGTCAAAACTCTAAAGATCAAAATAGATAGAAAATACAGAGAGATCCTGCCATATCAGTGGTTCCCAAAGTCTTACACAGACTTTGGGAATCCTGTAAGACAGTGTTATTCAAACTGTGGGTCGGGACCCACTTGGTGGGTCACGACCTGATGTCAGGTAGGTCGTGGAAAGCTGGGAGCATCCATCTTGGAAAGTGCAGACCTTACTCTTGTTATATTCCTTTTGTGAGTGTTAACAGTTTGAATTTTCAAATGAAGGGTTGTTGTTTTTGTAATTGTTTTTAGTTTAGTGCTTTTACATCATATTTTTCCTAATCTTGCTTTCTGTCAGGGGATGTTTCACGGTTGTACAACTGCTGCAGTCCAACAATGCCAATTTACATTTCAGAAGTGTCATTTTTATTATGTTACAATGATAACACTTCCTGCTTGATGATGTCACTTCCTGCCACAACATCACTTCCAGGTTAATGACATCACTTCTGGTGGGTCCCAACACAAGTGCCATTCTAAAAAGTGGGTCCTGGGCTAAAAAGTTTGAATACCACTGCTGTAAGTCTTTGCATGGGCAAGCAGAGGGGTGGGAGGGCAGCTGCTGCTGGGCAGGGAAATATTTTTTAAAAAAAAACTTACCTGGGGGTACTATGGCTCTCTTGAGGGTCTGGGGAGCCTGTGACCCCCTCTGCATCCCTTCCCAAGGCTTGACAATGTTGTAAAAAGTTTTTTAAACTTTTTTTTAAGGCTTAAAAAAAAAAAACTTTTCACAGCTTTTCACAACATTGAGCTGCACAGGAGTCTCAGGTTGCCCAGACCCTTCAGAGAGCCATAGCTACCCCCAGGTAAATTTAAAAACAAAACAAAACACTCTTCCTGCCCAGCAACAGTAGGATTATTGAGATTGTGCTGCTGCCTATTTCTGGGCCATTTCCCTTTAAAGGGGAATCACCCTTTTCCAGTTTCCCTGGTGGGTCATGATCCACAAATTTGGGAACCACCATGCTATATAGATGCAAAAAATGAGGTGACTTGTCAGACAGTTCAAACTTCACTGCTAATATACCTGCTGTATTTTTGGCTGGTTGAACATCTGGAATATATTCAGAGCCTCTTAGCATGTAAAAGGAATCTACTAAACCATGTGGAAAAGAAATAATTAGAATCAGCTTAATCTGTCACAGGCTTCAAGCTATTGCATCAATATGAAGAGTTCCACATTTTGCAACTATCATTCATCCCCAGTTTGGAATTTTATACCAGCAGGAAAACATCAGCTCTCTGCTATCATGCACAACCCCTTCATTCACAGTTAAAACAGACCTGTCCGCAGGTGCATAAAAATAGAACTACCTACCTGTCAGTTGACGCATATCAAATATTTGAGTCATTATACAGAGTCTAGCTGTTTCTGAAGCATTCAATCCGTATTATTAATTTAGGCATACTTTCTACATGCATACATGTACCTTTATAATATATACAGTATCTTTCAAATTCTGTGTGATCTCTTACCCATAATGTGTTGCCATTTCATTTATTTTGCTGTGCAAACTTTTCAATGATTTTTTTTTTGTTGAAAAAAGGATCTGTATATTCTACATAATAATAGTGATGTGAAGTATCATCTGCCTTATGCAACATTTTCCTGACATTAATGAAAGTTGATTTAAGAGAGCCAGCTGCTCAGATCTTCTCAATGAACCTTGTTGGGAAACTTCCTTGGAAGATCCACTACACAGTTCTGAAAATATTCCTGGAGTAGAGACTATTAGTTCAGCCATCCAGACGTAAATTCCCTAAATCTTGATGCTAGCATGGCACGTATCACCATGTTCAGGGATGAACAATCCAGGTACAGTAGCAGCTTCCCCAGCCACAGCTGTAACCTGGGAATCCAGGAAAATTCTCAGCTATGGACCTGATCCCTTCAGAGGGAGTGCAATCCATTCAGAGTAGGATCTATAATCCAGTGCCTGCATCATGGATTTCTGAACTAGGAGAACCTCTGTCTTGGACTAGTTTAGTCTCAATATGTTTGCCCTTATCTTTTTTTTTTTTTTAAACACAGTTTTATGTAGGAGATATTTAAAATGGCACTCTCCTCCTCAACTCTACTGCCTCAAGATTTTATCACTTCATTCTGCTGCATGGGTTGGCCAGCAAGGCAAATGGGAAGTTTCTAAGGCTGCTAAACGCACTTACCTAGGAGGAGGTGCCACTGAGGTGCCAGTGGGACTTGCTTCTGAGTAGACATGCAAAGAACTGTGCTGCAAGGTAGTCAGGATTATGTATAGATATACACATCTACACGCACACATATCCTATTGTCTCCAATGAACTACAATTATCATTTGTGCTGGGAAACCAAAGACATTCCCTTGTCACAACTTCAGTTACCTAAATTTGCAATTTTTAGACACGCCTTCTAGGAGTAAGCCCCATAGAGCACAAAAGGGCTTTCTTCTGAGCAAACATACATAGGACTGAACTGTGAATTGATGGAAACCTTTTTATCACCAAGCAAAGCAAATTGGAATGACTGAGGGCCTAACTCTCACAAACTTTCGAATGTCAATGCTGCTCTGATGCAGCCCTGCGGTAAGGAAAATGTCCCCCTACCTTGAGGAAGCCTCCCTCACACACTCCTATAGGGTGTAAACACACACCCTACTGCATCAGCACTGGAAAGGCGGACAGGATTGGGCCTTGAATCAGAATGCTCTATGGGATGGATTCTCTGGAAACAGCTTCTAAAAGTTTGTAGAAAAAGCCATGAGAAACCTAAGCAGAAAGGAATTATTTGCTCTTTCCAGAAAGTCAATTACGTCATTATAAAACAAAACCAACCAAAAAAGCACCCCTTCTATTTGCCAACCTTAGAGTTCATTCTGGTTGAACTGTCAGTGACAGGTTCGTTCGTATGTAGGAAATGTTTGTCAGGCTTAGAAGTTAATGAGCCACGTTTACTCTTACAGAAAAACACACTCAGAATGTTTGCTTGTCTTTAATTTTTTTTAAAAACAAACCCGTGTCCTATTTCTCACCAACACACTCTCTCGAAAACAGAAACTCGTGACCTTCTACAAGTACCGTACTGTAGGCTTGGCCTCCGTTTGCAAATGTCTTTCCTTTGCAACCCCGCCAAGCAGTCCCATTGCCTTTCCCCGAATCCTTATTCACACAGCAATCATGTGTTTGCTCAGAAGGCAATCCCACCATGATCAATGGGACTTACTCCCATGTAAGTGTATATACAGGATGGCAGTTTAAAAAGGGCCGGAGGAACTGCGCAGGGTTGGTGCAAATCGACTCCCAATTAGAGAGACTCGCCATAATGTGTGAACCGAATTACTTGGAAATACCACGCGGCAAGCAGTAGCACTTCCTTCCGCTGAAAAAATGGCCGGTTTGGGCTCGAAGGGCTGACGGAATGGGAGATTGGGAGGCAAAGAGCGGGAAACAGGGGTGGGGAGGGTGTCTGCAAACAAATAAGTCCTCTGCCAACCATTTCCCGATTGCCTGAATACAGCACTGATGGGAAGGGGAGGCTCTGAAATTCCTGCGCTGCGCTGCGCTGCGCTGCGCTGCACTTGGAACGCACGACCCTTCTCAGGGCACTAACCTCCAGCCGCTGCGCCCGGACTCCTCCTCTAGCGGCGTGACAGGCAACTATCGCCCTGCGCACGAACTGTCTGTGCTGCGCTTCCTGACACGCACGTAGAAGAAAAAATCTAGAGTCACCTTCCTTGGTAGGAAAGGACTCGCGGCTGCCAAATCCAGGCTACGCAGAAAGCCTGCATTTCTTCATTGTTTTCTGGGGGTGGCTCAGGCTGTCATTTCCTCCCTACCCCGCTACACAAAGGAGTGTGTAGTTCAACCGGGCTGCCTTTGCTCTACACAAGTTAGTTGTCCATTCTAGTTCCAGTCTGACACATAAGCTTAAGAGAATGCTGGACAACGGTAACGGAACCGTGCCCGGCGCAGAGCACAGGAACCATCAAGCCGCACGGCAGACATGACAAAGTACTAGACAGACACTTCAATTAGGACAGACTGGATTTCACAGGGGCTCTTGATGCCGTAAGCTGCGTTAGAGTGATAACAGTTACAGCGGCTCTCAGGAGGCAGTGTAGAAATTCAGAGCTTCCTCGGGGCAAGGATTTGGCAGCACCATTCCACCCCCCTCACCCACAAAACCGAAGCAAAGATAGAAGTTCATGCTCCTAAAAACTCAGATCTTCCTGTGGAGAGTTGACTGAACATTCTTTGTTTTGTTTTCGGTTTTAATGTTTTGTTTTTTAAAAAATGCCCTGCCAATCCTTCTTGCTTTTTGAGCAGACAAATACTGTACAATGATGACCAATATTATTTTGGCTTAATGGCAAATGTTATAGAGCATGGAGCATTCCCTTAGATCAATGGTTCCCAAAGTGTGGGTCTGTTGGCCACGAGTGGGTCACCATCCAACTTTGTTGGGTCACCAAACTGACAAGGCAGACTAGGCTATGTGCATCAAGGGTTAAACAACCTGTGACTTGCAGGGTTGGGGGAGCACTGCTGCCCAATCACCATTATAGCCACAGAGGCTTGAGCGGCTGGGAAACTGAAACTTTTTAAAAGATGGGTCCCAATGCAAAAACGTTCAAGAACAATTGACTTACCTAGATTTAAGTTAAAAGGAAAGAAAAAAGCTAGCAACCTGGGAAGGCTGTGGTTTCAGAGCAGGGGCTGCTTCGCCTTTCACCTTTGGCTATTTTTCTGCTCAAAATTGCCACTGAAAGGAACAAGGGAAAAAGCAGTGTCACATCCAATATAACTCAGTTCAGTTCAGTTCAATTTATTACGATCCAAGATCAGATAAGCATACAAACATAAAAACTTTACACATCATAAACAAGTAAATAAAACAGTTATGACAGAGATAAAGGTTAAAACAATAGACATTCTGTCTTCAGAACCAAACCACAATCAATGAATTTGGTAATCATGTTCTTGGGCCACTAAAACTCTGCGGATTTTGACCGCTGCTGCTAAAAAACTAGCACAGGATTTAGTCACTTGTTCGTTACTGCCAGAGAGCAACCATTTGGCAAGCTCCCCTACCCCAGATATCTGAAGACGCATGGTTAGGGGGAGAATAAACTTTTCACGGATACCCTGGTAAAACTGACAATAAAATAGAACATGCTCCCTGGTCTCAATCAACCCTGCACCACATGGGCAAAGTCTATCCATTAAAGGGGTTCCGTTGAACTTGCCGTCAAGGATCGCTGAGGGGAGCCACCCCCATCTGGCAAGAAAATATGCTCTTCTATGTGATGGTATCTCTAAAAGTTTTAAGTAGGCTGAAGGCCTGGTCAAATACTTACTATCATCAGAGGCAAGAAAATTAGAGCAAAGGCTTAGATCTTTCTGCCTTTCAGAATCTAAAACCCTCTGTTTAACAATTTCTTTGGCTCTGTCCAAACCTAGGGATAACAGAGCCTCCGGGGAAAACCCCAAGTGACTCAGTTTCCGAAAAGTAGTATTAAGCCAGTTAGAATGGAAATTATCACTTAGAATCAGTAGAGCTAAACCCTCCTGCGAATATTTAAGTTTGAGCCAAAGAAAAATAGATTGTAAAGATACTCTGGCTTCCACCGGAATTAGCCCAGCTTCTAAACGGAGACTACTATTCGAAGCATACCTTGCCACCTGAAAAACAGAGCGCAAGAATTTAGACTGCACACGCTCTAAAACATCAAAACAGGACAAGGGAGGTCCAATGAAAGTACCATACAGGAGTTGTGGCAAAACTTTTGCTGTATATAATTTAAGGGCTGCTGGGATATACTGCCCACTTCTTGATCTCAAAAATTTGTTAATTGCTTGGGTAGACTGAGAACCCATTTTAGCTGCATATTCATAATGAGGGCCATAGGACCCTGAGCAGCTAAGCAGGACCCCTAAATATTTATAGGTTTTAACCTGTTCAATTGGGTGGCCACCTAAACTCCAAGTCCTTACCTTTGGCCTTCTGCCGAAGGCCATTACCTTGGTCTTTTGGTAATTTATTACTAACTGATTAGTTAGACAAAATTGGCTGAATTTATAGAGTGCTCTTTTTAGACCAATAGGGGTCCGAGATAGAATTGCGGTGTCGTCGGCATATAGAAGAACAGACACTTGTCGGGAGGCTAAAGTAGGGGGATGGAAATCAGGTGATTTTAGATAATCAACAAGACTATTGATGTAAATATTAAACAGTGTGGGAGCTAAAACGCATCCCTGTTTGACACCCTTAACAGTCCTAATTGAATTTGTAAGATGACCCTTAGAAGAGCAACGAACTCTAAGTGAGGTTTCGGTATGGAGTGCTCGTATTAAGTATAATAGTCTGCGATCGATAGCCATCTCCTCAAGCTTCGCCCACAGCCTGGATCTGGAGATAGAGTCGAAAGCAGATTTCAAGTCAATAAATGCAATATAAAGGGAGCCCGAAGAACTTAAACCATATTTTTCGATAAGATGTTGTACTACCAAAACATGGTCTGTTGTTGATCTACCAGCCCTAAATCCAGCTTGTTCCTCAGCAATATAGTTAGTTTGTAATAGCCAATCCTTGAGTTTCTCCAGCAGATGACTAGCATATAGTTTGCTGATAACGCTCAGGAGACTGATTGGTCTATAATTTGCTGGGTCTCCCCTGTCCCCTTTCTTATAGAAGGGGACCACGATGGCCTCTTTCCATTCATTGGGAATAATTCCCGTAGCATCTATTCTAGTAAAAAGAGCAGCCAAAAGTGGACTCCAAAACTCCTTGTTTTGTTTTAACAGTTCAGGGGGGATATAATCAGGCCCAGGAGCCTTATGATCCCTAAGTTGACTTATGAGCGAGTCAACTTCCTTTGTTGTAACTGGGGGCCAAGGAGGTATATCATCCTCCATCAGAGAAAATTCATAATGGAGGTGTTCAAAATATAAACTCCGAAAATAAGATTCCCAATTTTGAGCTGGTATATGGGAGTCCAGAGGGGCAAGACTTTCCAGGTTTTTACCAGCTATCAATTTCCAGAACATTTGGGAATTTTTGGATTTGGCTGCCTGGATCAAAAGTTCCCAAAGAGCTCTTTGCTCAGCCTTCTTTTTTTCCCTAATGATTTTTTTGTAAGATTTTTTTAAGTCAGATAGTTGGACTTGATAGCAATGTGCTTCAGCTCCAGACTTAGTTTTAAATATCTTATAGGCTGAAATTAAAGCCTGTTTTGCCTGCTGACATTCTGTGTCAAACCACCTTTGGGAAGACCAACAGGACTGTTTCCTTATTGGCTTATTGACACTAGTTAGCAAGGGTTGGAGCTCCTGAATTATATGTTCAAACACTAATAGCATATCCAAGTCTGGTAAGCTTTCAACAATATCTCTCCGCCATAAGTCTACCTTTTCAGAGCCTAAAAGGGACCTAACCCTTTTCTCTAACAAGGGAGACCATTTAATACGGCGGATCTCCTGAGAGGCAAAATCCCCTAATTCAGAGAGAGGCCTAATAACTCAAAAATAACAAAACCAGCAAAGAGTCCTGTGGCACCTTCAAGGCGCCACTAACACATTTGTTGTAGCATACGCGTTTGTGCAAGCAATTGTTTCTGAAATCTAGCATGGCTATCAGCCAGTGGTGATCACCACATTTTGTGGAAGCAAAGTCCATACATTAATAATATGTGGTGTGAAGAAGCATCAAGCATCAGCTCTCACAGAAGGCTCAGACACCATTTTACAGATGACCCAGCAGGTGGAGGTCTTGTGTTTCATCAAGAAAAGAAAGGGAGGATATACGTAAATAGATGCATTCTATAAATCTTTTATTTTGGAAGTTAAGAGTTGCAAACCTAGATACACTTGCTTGGAGTAAGAGCCCAATCCTATGGGCTCGTATTGCTGGCACTGCTACTCAGTGCTGGCTCCAGGAGTCGTAAACACCCAGTGGGGAGAGAGCACTGGCGCTGGGATAGCGCTGCACCAGTGCCAGTTGGGGTTGACCCTTGGCACCACAAGTGAGCCCACAGCACAATTCGCTAGTAAGCTCTGTTGGGGAGGGGAGGGGGTGGAATGGGTAGAGGGATGGTGGACATTGGGGAGGATCCGGCCTGCATGTGTGGCAGGGATGGCGGCAGCCTCTGAATATGAACCCCCACATGCATGAGCCAGGCAGATCGACACAGCTCTCCTCAACTCTGCACCCACTCAATAGCCAGCAAAGAGGAGACCCATGGGCACCTCAGCAGCATTACTCGAGATAATGTTGAGTAATTTTTTGTTTTATTGTATTTTAATATTGTTTAAATTGTTTTTAATGTTGTTTTTATATTTTTTTATTGTTGTAAATGCCGCCTTGAGTGCCTCGGGCAATAGGCGGGGTATAAATTCAATAAATAATAATAATAATAATAAGGGAGGAAACGCTCCCTTCCCCTGAGGAGGCCCTGGTGGCCTCAGCAGCCTCAGGATACAGTCGCAGTTTTGGCACCGTTGCTCCTCCAGGGGCCACTGAGCATAGGATTGGGCTGCCTATGCCCTTAAATTGAATGACGCCTTCTGAGTAGATCTGGATAGGCTTGCGTTTAGGATTTTTTTTTAAGTATTAGCCTTCCCCCCCCCCCCAAAAAAACCCCACAAACTAACTTCAAGGTGACTTTACAAGAATAGTTGAAAACAACAACAAATAAACCATCAAGATACCAAGAACAACTTATAATTAAGGAACATACCAAGTGCAAGGAGGGAAAGAGGATTAAACTCTGTTGCTCTTGGAGATCCTGTTAAACTTAGAAAAATCAAATTCAGGACATGGCCCATAATAAAATAATGCTAGTACCGTCTGAGAAGGAATTTAGGCTGCTATTTTTATAGATTTACTGTATATGTATTCAGGGTTTTATGGGGCTGGTTTTTGGACACATTTTATTGAACGTATTTTGTTCTTGTTTCATAATTTTTAAATTATAGTTTTATTGACCTATTTTGTATTGTGTGTTTATTATGACTCATTTGTTAGCCTCCTAGAGCACCTGTTGGGGAAGGTGGGATAGAAATGCATAAATAAAGAGGAAGAAAGGAATGGATTGCCCAATGATTGTGGCTAGCACTCCCCTGTTTCTCACAGCTCACTCCACCAGTCTGCTAATGGACTCTGCTTACCATATTCTATGCAGACAGGTGATGCTATTTTGTGCTGGACCACCATTACTGACAACTGCCCAGACATTAGGTCTATCTGCCTCATGCACCCATGTTGAGAACCACGGTTTTAGAGAGAAAAACAACTTCTCAACTTTATCCAGTGTTCTCTTGTATATTGATTTTACAATCCTTTGTTGTTTTTAAAGCCAATCAAAAAAAAAAGTGTGCTCAATTGAGAATAATACCTCCAGGCACTTTCTCCTGGCCCCCCACTTCTTTCTGACCTCTTCCTCTGCAGTGGTCCTGTCCAGGATTTGCCTTCCTTTGCATCCCTTCCTTCCGTGGAAATCTGTGTTGTACTGGTTCCAAGTCAGCTCTCACTGTTTTATACCCTCCATGGAGCATCACGGTAAGACATGTCCTCCAGGAAGGTTTCCTAATCCTGGCTGTGTTAGCAAGTGACATTAATCAAAGAGTAAAGTACCGTGCCTGCTGGGGATTGCTATAGAGTCTGAAACCTGCTGGCACTCTCAGACTCATTTTTAACCACTATGTCAAATTGGGTTGTTTGAACAGAAGATCTAATGCAGGCATTTAAAAGGAGCTGCCTGGCAAGGTGACAAACCAAGCTCCAGCATTCCTAATTTCATAAATAGGAACAGTTTAATTGAGAAGTGGTTTGCAATAGATAGTAAATAGGTTTGCTCGTGTTGTCATTATGCTGCAGTATTCTGCATTATTTTCAACAAGGCAAAATGGCCTGGAGATGCCTTCAGAACTGAGTGCTGTCAATGCTTTTCTGTTTAAAAATGAGACCAGAAGGGCCTAACTGCTTGATGTGATGGAACAGCCCTATATTTTGTCTACATGCCTGCATGTATTGTTCATACATAATGTGGAGCTAGTTGGGAGGGTGAGATCTACATGAAAAATAGTGCTCAGGGAGGGGATTAAAACCCTTGTGGTGCTTTGTTGCTATAAGTAATTTTTCTCAACAGCCCAGCTCACTTCCAGTATTGCTTTGTATGTGAACAGTGAAGGCGCTGTGAATGATTGCTTGATCATGTCTAGATTGGACCTCAGATGCAAAACAACATTCAGTTCTGCTGCACTGGAATGGGTGGCATTGATTGAAGGCTCCCTTTAAGAGCCTATCTCCATAATAAGCAGTCACAGCATTCCCCAGTTGCTGTTCAGCTTTTGCATGATAGTCTTGCAGACTCCCATGTGCGGGTAATGGATATGGGTGATTGGGAGGAAGGAAACAGCTACAATATTGCTCCCTACTGCTACTTGTGGACATGTAAAGGGAAGACTTTGTTGTCTTCGGCATTTTTTGTGTGTGCATTTGTAATGTGATCACTCCCTTCAGCATTGAGATGTCACCAGGAAATATGGTACAGAACATGGGCAAACATTTCAAACAGCTCCACTCCCTTTTCAAATAAAGAGAACAATGCATAATACTACATAGTACAGCAATATGTTCCTTGGAGGCTAAGATAACAGGAATTAAAATTTGCTTGTACATTCAGGTTGCTCTTCTATGTTTCATGATCAAATCTGAGCTCAGCCCTGCACTTCTTTTCAACTTCTATTCCATAAATATGTAAAACACACTATAATGCTATATGTCTTTGGAACACTGAATGATTACAGTAAAACCCGGTGTACACATTTATGCCATAATTCTACATTTAACATTCAAATGCCACCTCAACCCCTGCAGTCATTTAACTGGGATAAGAAAGAAATGGAAGATGCAGAGTGCATGCAGTATACACTGTGAGTATACACTGTGAGGTTGATTTTGCATACAGATATGGTTCCACTAAGCAAGCCTTCACACTTGCATGGACAAGTGAGTCCTGTTTTGCAATGTCCTTCGGTTCTTTTCAATGATTTCAATTGCCCCTAGAATGAAAACCTCAGCCCATATTTGAATGGACTTTAGTTGGCTTTTCTCCCTCAGGGTTTCCATTCTGGTGATTTTACCCACTTCTGAAAGGGAATTGTTTTAAAATTACAGTGAATTGAATGTCGCCCGTTGAAATCAATAGAAACATTTTTTAAAAAGAATCAAATTGAAACGAAGCAACTATCTGAATCAGGCACAACAACAAAACAAAGGGTAAATGAGCCAGTGAAACAAATCTGTTTGGTGGCCTGCTTTGCAGCAGAGTGAAATCTGAAACAAATATTTTTATTTTTGCACACCCCTAAGGGATATATGTTTCCTGCTGCTATATCCACAGCTCTTTCCTTCAGCTGCACTGTAGATTCGCATACTATGTGCCATCAAATGCTCAGTTTCTGCTGAAGATTCTATTCTCTAGTTATCATTAAGGCAAAATGAGACGTTTTAGATCTGGGGAAAATGACACATTCAAGGTCCTGAACAATTCCGCTAGAGCAGGCTATCTAAATGTAATCATAATGGGTACAGGAATGGCAGGCTTGTATGCAAGGAGGATGAATTGGGTTCTCAGCCACTGCAGCAGCCTCTTGCAGTCGTGCATGACTGTGAGATATGACTGCCTGTACTTGCTGGCCCAAGGCAAAAGCACCCCGGGGGAAGCATTCAAGGGAACGCTGCATGGCATTTTAAATGATTAATGGCAGTCGCTGTACCTTTTCCTTGCATAAGTGACCTCCTCCCATGAAAACTGGCATTTTCTTTGTGCTCCAGCCTCCCCTTCCTGCTGCTGTGGTGATTATGTGACTATCGGTTGTCATCTCTCCTCAATTGTGTATCTTCACATATCACTCGGCGGTGGCTCAGGCAGCCCCGGTATTTTCTTATTTTCAGATCGCCGTCCCCAGTCGTGATCCTCATGACACATTATCACTTATTGATGAGTTCTTGGGACCAGCTGTATTCCTGGGGCCTGTGATGGAGTTCTTTCCATGGGGATCTTTCCCTTTTCGCCAAAGGGGCTGTTACCTCGTATAGTTTGTGTTCCATACAAAATAACAATAGCCTGCTGGAAAGGATTTTGCTGATGATTTCTCATGAATGTGTCCTGGGCACAGAGGCATTGCCGTTTGTGTAAACTGGATTTTACAGATCTGTGCTGGTGGGACTGCCAAGCTATGGGCCAGTGAGCATACCTGCCTTGTTGACAGCAGCTGCTTTTGTGCCTCTGCCTGCCAATTTCCACCACCACCACCCTCAAATCCTGGTGAAGAAGCTGTATTTCTGCAACCCTAAGAAGTATAACTGTTTCACTGTCACCATCAAGGTGTGTGTGTGTGTGTGGGGGGGGAACAGAGCATCTTGGAAACTAGCCTCCCTGATCTATAAAGGGGTTCCCAAACTCCAACCCTGTTCCCTTCCTAGTAAACTGATGCAAGACCGATGATTAGTAAAAATGACAAGGACTGTATTAAAGCACTTGGTAAACAAATAATTGGGGAGGGGGACGCAGAAGATCAAAAAGCACACACACACACACACACACACACACACACACACACACTTGGGTGCCCAAATCGGCAGCACTTAATTGTAGTTGCAGGTTTCTGGATATCATTACACCTCTCCAACTGCCAAGGAGAGGATGAGAACTAAACAGTACATAAAAGCATTCTCTGTAGGAGCCGCAGTTGAGCATGCTTGGGCATGCCACATGACCTAATGTATCCTAAATGTAGTGGTCCATTTAGCTGGATGGCTTACAACAACCTGGCATCCTGACTTGGTCAGGTGCACTTGGGGGTGATTCAGCGGGTGCCCAAGATGCAGTTTGTAAAAAAGTACAAACTCAGTGGGCTCGGAAATGGTGGCTTGCCATGGTGCTTGGGGAAAGGGCATGGAGAAGAAGGGAGAAAGGTTGAAAAGAGAAGGGACCAGTCTGATACTCATCACGGAACAACAGTTCTTGGATAGAAGAGAGAATGGGTGCACTTAATGCAGCATCAGTAGGGCTCAGACAGTTTAATCCTGTGCATGCTTACTCAGAAGTAAGCCTCATTAAATCCAATGGGACTGACTCTCAGGTAAGTTTGCATTGGATTACAGTGTAAGCAATTCACAAATGGCAGCAACAGCAGCAAAACCAAGAAAACGACAGACAGCACATCAGAAGGGACTGTTGTCCAGCTTCTATAACCAAAATATCCATAGGGAAGCATAGAGACTGTCGTGGGGTGAGCTCATCAAGGAGATTTTTTTTTTAATGGCTCAATAGCCCTTGATGGTCCATCCTGGTTTGAGATGAGTGCCTCTTCTGTTCAGCACTTTGCAGAGGTAGGGTACAGTAAAAGGTTCCTTGATTGCTCAGGAGGATTGTGCTATAATTGTCGTACAACTCCTGATTTAGTTCTAATGAAGGTGGGGAGGGTGCACCTCTTTCATGCCACTATCAACTTTAGTCAGAAAGTTCCCGGGAAGTGGCTTATTTACAGGTTTAAATCTGCCGATCAGAGCAGTGACATTCCGACAAGGGGGTGGGGTGGCAAAATGCTAAGTGTTGCCAGAGCCTGAGCTCCTGTAGCTCCTGAGCACTGTCCTTCCTCCTTGTCTTCAGAGCTATTCGCAGCTAGGAGAAGCGGCTTTGCCCTCTGAGCCATGAATGGATCTGGAGGTGAGGGTGTGTGACCCTGTTACACAGGAGCTCAGGCTTCTGCAACACTTAGCATTTTGGCCCCCTGCAGGAACACCACCGGATCAGAGTAAGGCACAACTGGTTGTGGAATTTTCCAAGGAAGGCAAGGCATTTCCTAAGCCAGCCAGCAAGAGCTGGGAGTGTGGATGCGGGTGGGGGGGAGTTGCTCTGATGATCAACTCTTGGCCTTTTTCATAAGGCT
>JAJKFI010018166.1:29171-43565 GCA_029204185.1 Lerista edwardsae | reverse complement strand
CTATCATTACAGCAATTTGGCAGGAACCCACCTTTAACCCCCCCCCCAAGCAACACACTTGATTCCGAATGTTACCTCATTTCACACCCTTCAGTTTTAAACCTCTGCTCCAAGACTGGAATCCTACACGTAATTACGAAGGTGGACACCAAATCGAGTTTACGTCAAGTAGACATGCACAGGATCGCACTGTATCATAGAAAGAAGTTCCACGGAAAATAAGTGTGCTTTAATTCCAGCTCTGGGTCTCTAGTTTCTCTTGCTAGCCTTTCCTGGATTCCTCAGCTTTGGCTGGAGGGATACATGTTGTGTTTTAACAGATGGGCCGGATGGCAGATTGTGGGCTATAAACCAGCAAACAGTGTGGAATCTGCACGGAATGATATTGAACCGAAAGCTCGTAAAGTTCACGGACACAGGCAGACTCAAACTTGCACACAATCACAAGAGAGGGGAACACACACATTGTACACATCACTAGCCAACCTCTCCCCCCTCCCCCAGCAGTCCAGGGGAAGTTCAAGACTTGGCATTTGGAATGACATTCTTCTCGAACACATTACAGCCCCTCATCTGGCTGAGACAAAGAAAAGGAAACACAAATACCACATCCACATTATTTACCTCTCCCAAGAAATTAGCATATGTTAACACAAGGAAGCCAGCCAGCCAGCAGATTCAGGGATACTTACTTCACAATGAGCACTAGCAACACTGCTGTCAAAAATCAAATTTCACTCTGGCATCCTCAAAACCAGCCACTATTACTGCATTTTATCAGAGAAAGAGGAAAACACACATGCTCATGTATTAAAATAAATGATGGACTTGTTAAGTATCTATTTTCCATCAGAAAAAACTATTCTTAGCAATCTCTCTGGACAGGAGCAACAGATAGACCAAAATGGATTTGTAATTTTGTCTGAGCTTTTGTTACTTTATGTTTACAACCTAATTGTTGCCATGGTATGGGTTATATTAGAATTGTGGCAGGCATGCAGAGAGAGAGAGAGACTGTCTACACCCTGCATTACAGAAGGTTGCATGCAAGTTTATTTAGAAAACCATCACCTGGGTCCCAACCCTACCCAATTCCACAAGCCCTTGAGTGTTTTAATCTATTGCATCTTTACAGAAAGCAATTATTACCTCACAGGCTATAACAGGCAAGCCTTCCTGCAATATTACCCTTGGAACCACAGAGACCAAAGCCAAATATTGTCGAAAAATTACTACTAAGAAAGAACATCTTTTACAGGGGGATAAAAAAAGTTTCCAGCCCTCAAACCAGACACACTTCCATTTCGGTTATGACATTCGTTTTGAGAGCCAGTTGTTGCCAGCACCGTCTCTGTGGAATCTGCTAGAACTATTACACCTAAAAATTCATCTGACGGACCAATGAGAAGAACCAAAGGAACAAAAAGCCAAAGTGGGCATTTCCTGGATGACTCTGAGAGAGACAGCGAGAGCTCAGCGTTCACATGGAGAGCCTTTTTCGTTCTTCCTTGGTTTTTTTTTTTTTTTTTTTTAATAGCCCACTGGCAGCTTTACAGGGAGAAAATAAGTTTGAGGAATTGGTCCTAACACAACGCTCTCTGCCAACTGGGGGTCCCAGCGCCAGCTCTAGTCCAGAATGACGCCCAACAGCCAAGCAGCCTCTTCACGTCCACCCAGACTGCCCGCTTCAGGCTGGGGAAAGAACCGAGAAACTCACCCTTCTGTCGTGCCTCGTGCTTGTCTTGCACACACACCCGTTTATTCCTCTGGAGGGGTCCCGCTTCTCAGTGCCCGGCTTGCCCGGCTCTGGAGACGCCCAACGCGCTGGGCAGCCGCATATTTGCCCAAGCAGGCGTCAGGGACCGGGAGAAAGCCGCGGAGTCCGCCTCCCCCGCCCTCCGCCAATTCATTGACCTACTGCTGAGCGCCAGCCCCGGCTGGAGAGGCAGCAAACCCGGCAGAGAAGAGAGCAGAGGAGGGGGCGGGGCCACTTGCCTGACTGGCAGCCGCCGCTTCCCTCTTCGCCTGCTTAGAAGCGCCGAGCTCCAAACGGGATGGGCAGGAGCCCAAGGGGAGGGGGCAGGGAGGGAAGCTGCAGGACAAAGGGTGACTGGGATGCTGGGAGGACTGGGGACCCCTAGTGGACAGACCGTATAAGCGCATCTGTCCGGACAGATCTCTAGTTTGGAAGAGGACCCGCACTCCTGCTCCGAAGGGAGCTGCTGCTTCGCAACTGTTTGTGCTCCCCTCCGTGCCCGTAAGCAAAAGGCACAGCCGCACGCCAGAGAAAGCGACGTTGTCATAATTCGTTTAAGAGAGACGAGGAGCATTTCGCTGAGGCCTTCTTGAGGCAGATCAACCGATGTCTCTGCCACAAAATTTGAAGGGGTGGTGGTGGGCATGTTGTTGTCATGGGGCTGGCAAACTTTTGCGGGGGGGGGGGGGCCGGGAATGCCGGGCCAAAAGTTGTCCCGCGCGTTGGACTTCTGAGAAAGAACTAACTGAATTTCACATTAATGCTTCCATCCCAAACATAAACAGAAGTGAACCCGGAGGGGAAGGGACGCGCTTTATGTATGCGGTTATGTATACATACATATTTATGTATGCTTTTAATATCTATCGATTGATGAAAATAAAGCAAAGCACTGCACTCTGACCATGGGGGAGCATGCCTTTCCTTCAAGTTACCAAGGTCTAGCAATGAAGGGCAGGAGGGGAAGTGAGCAACGTATCCCCCCCCCCCAATCTATGGATCTGATTCCCTAGGTAGCTTCAGCCCTGGAGGCTCTTTTCTGAAGTGCAGTTCTCTGAAATGCTAATGTGCCACTGGAACGCAGGACACCTGCTACAGGGTGCCTGCTGCATGTAGTGTTTGAGTTAAGGAACCAGTCTCTTCCCCCCCCCCATCTTTTAAAGGCAAGAGCAAATATACCTGGAATGTGAAGTGGTGAAAATGGGCAAGAACAAACAAGCCAAGGAGTGGGGGGGGGGGATATTTCATTCAGTCATCACTGAGCTTAGAGTTCCTGGACACCATTATGGTAAGTCCTGGAACAATATCGCTTCAATCTGATATTTGGGAAACATGTTTTTCAAAGTCCCAAATTAGAATAATTCTGCTAACTCAGGAACAAATCCTATCCGGTTTCCCAGCCCTGCTGCAGCAGTCCCAACGGGGTATGTGCTGCATTCTGTGTTGGAGGAGGAGTCAGGGAGGAGTCAGGGAGGCCTCCTAAAGGTAAGGGAATATTTGTTCTCTTACCTTGGGGCTGCATTGCAGCTGCATCAGCACCAGAAACCTGGATAGAATTGGGCCCTCAGATATCTTATGGCTCGAGGTATCCAAGTCGTTGATTTAGGATAGCTAGTATTTTAAAAAGAATTCTGTCTTGGGTCATGTTTACATGACATCACCAACTATCAGCTGTAGTGTTAACTTGCCCACTGAAAAATGGTTGCAAAAGCTGGCTCCATGCACTGAATTTAATCCAAATTTGCTTTCTGCACAAGCCAAGGCCACAACTGTAGGCTTGTTTTGGCACCTGTGGCAGGATAACAAGCAAAAGCCAATCTGGCATGAATTTAGCACACCACAATGCTGCACTTGGAAACCAGTGTGGTTGACTTTATCCTATGACAGCCATAGTCATACATACCATGGCATACTGCATAGGCCTCAGTGGCCCTTGGGAACTGTAGTTGTTCTAACAGCCTTTGAGAATAGTATATTGTTACCTACCCAAGGTGCAATCAAGTGGAGAGGAAAGGGAGAAACAGAGCTCTTTCCTTCCTCCTCACTGAATCTGGAAGACTGCCCTGTAAACGTGGGCAGCAACTGCAGCTTAAAGAGTGCTTCTGTATGTGAGACAGAAGAGGACTGGGCGTGAGGGTGGGTCACTTATGGAACGTAGGGAATAACTGAATTCAGGTTGGCTTGGAAATGAACTGACATTTCCTGACGTTTTGGGAAATTGATCAATTTGATCAATTGAGCCAATTTGATGAGAGCCAGGGAGTGCTTGCTCATCATTAGACAGCACTGATCACATATCTGCGGAGTAGAATAGATTTCAACCACTCCTTTCCCATCTATTGCTACAAGTGACCAACTCTTTCAAAACTGATAGCACTAAACATCTGTTACGCTGGGGGAAATTACCTTTTATATGCAGGCCCCTACTACAGAAATGTCATGTTATTTGAGTCCTCTAATTTAAAAGTCCCTTAAGGCCCATTCAAGCATTTGTTTCCACAGGGAAGCAAATGTATGAGGGCTTCCTAGCAGCATGCCCACTTAGCCCTGCCCCACTCCAATGAAGTTGCTACGGACAGATACTGATTACGGAGAAAGGAGGGAGGAGCAGGACTAATGCACATGCAAGGAGCAGAGTTAAGTGGGCACACTCCTAGAGATGTTCATCTCCCCAAAAAGACCTCAACAGGGTGTTTTTTCCACACTACTGTTTGGACCACAGCCTTAGATCCCCCACATGTGAAGTGGGGATAAAAATCTCACTGGCAAAACAGGGCAATTATGAAGATGAATGAGTTCGTAACTATAATGTGATTTAGTTGTTCAAAGTGCTAAGCAAAAAGACGCAAATTATCATCAAAGCAACTAGAAGGCTCAAGCAGCTGGGATGAATGAGGGGAGGGAACGACTTAAAGAGCAGACGAGAGAACATAGAGGGAATATTAATCTTCATTTACCAATGTTCTGTCTTTGCCAAAGATCTTTACAGAAAGCGAACAACGAAATGGTCTACTGAAATATTTAATTTACAGCATTAATGAATAATTATCCTTTTTAAAATACCCTTGAGTTTGCTGGGGAAACATAACCCTTCAAGCAGTTTCCCTTAGAAAAGAAACAGATTTTTGTCAAGCTGCCTTTCAAAGATTGAAGTATGATTGTGTACACAGTAGAGTATCTGGGAGGGGGGGTCAGGGGTGCAAATGCCCCCAGCGACAACAAGCAGGAGGGTAGTAAAATTGCTCCCCCCTCTTTGGCGCTCTGGCTTTGCACCCTCCACACTCTTGGGGCCACCTGCTCTCTGCTTCACTTTAAGAGCCACTTAATTCAGCCTCAACTCAGCCACTGCTGGAACTTTCACCCACCTCCCACCCCCTCTTAGCTGCTGGCAGGGCAGAACCACACTGATTATGGCCATGCCGCTAGCATCGGCACTTTTCCGCTCAGCTCGGAGAGCAGCCAGAGTGGGGCTGTGGAAAACTGCACCGATGTAGCCCGTACACCCAGCTTTGCCGTGTTTCCACTTGGAGGACAGTTAGCTTTAGCTGTCCTCAGAGTGGCGCAGGAATATGCAGATGCTGGCTGAGCAGCCAGCATTGGCATAGTTTTCCGTAGCCCCACTCCAGCTGCTCTGAGCTGGCCGGAAATGCACCGATGCTGGTGGCATTCGGCTGTCCGAGTTGGGCAGAAATATGCCGATGCTGACTGTGCAGCCGGAACTGGTGCAGTTCGCCACTGTCCTTCTCATCAAGCAGGGTGGAAATGTGCTGATGCTAGCCACATAGCCACGGTGTGTAGTGGGGGAAGCAGCCATGGGTGAAGGCTGTGCCTTGAAGGCTTGCCCTGGGGCACAAAAACGCTAGGAATGCCTCTGCATGTATAGCATCTGCCTATTCTTTTATTCAAAGTTGGCACACTTATCCTGATGGGATCACCCCCCAACTGCTTGTGTCTATGACATGTTCATGGAACAAAAAGCAAATCGAGGATTATTACACCAACTGATGCAAGGTCCCTACCTCAGGCAGCTGCTTATAAAGATATTCAATGAGCCGTGGTTTACTAAAAAGTCTTCCAGTGGAAGACCAATTACATAGGAATAAGGTCGGCCCAGAGGTTGGATTCAGAGTTCCTCAGTCAAACTAACAGAGATGGGATTGTCATAATGACATACGATGTTTTTCTTTTTAGAGCAATGTGCAACTTCAGCAACTGTTAGGAAATCTTGTCTCACAATATTTCAGACTTCTCCTCTTGCACAAGAACCTCTTTTTCAGTTCTGTGAATTGGCTTGCCTTCTGTTCAATAAATCCAAAAGGTCCTTGGGCCAAAACACACTATTTCAACCACAATAAAAATATCCTGTATCTTGCCCCCAGCAGCAATTCAAATGAAGGATGCAAACATACCTAATCATGGCAAAAAATTGTCTGTTCACATGTACTTTCCTTAATGGTATTTAGCTGGAGCCCAAGGACAAACTGCTGTATGTTGTGCTAGCAGACGTATCAGGAAAATTGTATAGCTTTTAATGAGAGTAAAACACTGAAGAAAATACAGAAAAGGGTATTCAGAATGTTTCTTCTCATTCCAGGGACAACTGGAGTTCTGTTGGTTCAGTTGCACTAATGCACTTCCAATTTGAATAAGCTGACGTTGAGTTTTGAATAACTTAACTTTCCCAGTAAATGACTACGTAGACTTCAGTACGATAGATTTCACATGGTGGGAGCAAGTTCACAGAACATAAATACTTTTCTAAAATCCTAAGCAAATGCTGTTAATCAAGTACAAGTGGCCCTCCGTATCTGCAGGTCAGGCCAGGCCAGGCCCACCACTGTGGGTTCAGAACCCACCGTGAGTTAAATCTGTGAGTTCCAAACCCATGGATAAACAGGGTGGATCTGTACATTTTTCCCCCTGGGATACAGCCATTTTCTTTTCTGCTTCAAATATGCAAACGTGAAATGCATCACTAGGGGCCCAATCCTATCCAACATTCTGGCACTGATCAATGGGGCATTCACTGAATTTTGTACTGAAGGGACTGTCACAGAGGCCTCCACAAAGTTCAGTAACATTTGTTCCCTTACTTAGTGGGCTGCAGTGCAGCTGTAACGGTGTTAAAGTTGGATAGGATTGGGCCCTAAGACAGTGATGGGATCAGCTAACGACTTGGGGGAACGCTGGGCGGGCAGCAGGAAGGCTGGGCGGGACTTCCGGGTGATTGACAGCCCGTCCATCTGGGTCCGCCGCCTGCCCGCCCGCCGCACGGGCTGCCCTGGTCTTGGAGGGGACGCCCGCTCGCTGGGGGGACGACGGTTGGGGGCCCCCGGGTGCCAGGGCGTGCAGTGGCGGGGCACGCCACATGGGGGCAGCCTGTGCAGCGGGCGGGCAGCAGACTTGGACGGACGGGCTGTCAATCACCTGGAAGTCCCGCCCACCCTTCCTGCTGCCCGCCCAGCGTTCCCCCAAGTCGTTAGCTGATCCCATCACTGCCCTAAGACCAAGCGAAGTTCTATACAGATATAATTTTCACAGTACTTCAGTAAAGATCACATAAAAACATGGGGGAAAATTCATTGTATCTGCCATAGAGAAAAGGTTTTTTTTTGCTTTGTTAAAGAGAACAGCCAAAGTTAAAGCAAATAGTAGTCTGATGGCTAGAACAGGGGGCTCCAAACTCTCCCTTTTCCTTCCCCAGCGTGAGCAGCAGCTTGCATTCCACCGGGGAAGGGGCAAAAGACCCCTACTACAGCTCCCAAGGATCTTCACTGCCAGCCACTTCTGGGGTTTGCTGCCCCAGCAAGTTGTGTGCCTAGCATTCCGTGCATATACAGCTGGCAGCAAAGAGAAGCTGTAGTAGGGGTCTTTCGTGCCTTCCCCGGCAGAACTTAAAGTACCATTTTCGCACCGGGAAAGATTTTCCCCACTGCAGTGGTCTCCAGTTTGGAGACCACTGGGCTAGAACTTCGTTGATATGATGTCTGATGGACTTAATCAAGCTCAGGATGTGAACTGAATGTCACAAAATTAATGAATTTAACACAGTTTTATTTGTAAAGAAGCCATACAGAATTATTTAGGTACTCCTCCGTCTACAGTGTGCTTTGTTTTCCTTCTGTTGCCATCATCTTGCAACTCTAGAGAGCTGATTCTCCAGTTTCTCTATATCCACTCGATGCTTCATTAGAAACTGACCATTCAAATGAAAGACAGGTATGTCATATTTATACCTTTCATACCAGGCTGAATTATCCGGAAGAGTGATGTCTACTTCCTGCAAAACAAACTGTTCAGAACAACAATGAAACAGCTCACATAAGCATGCATAAGCAAAAGAAACTGAAACACTGAACTGCATTGAAACAACAAGGACTTGCCTTCAAGTACCACATATAATCGTGTATAAATCAATGTCATGTATAAGTCGAGGGCAAGTTTTAACCCAAAAATCATGGCATTTGCCATGCCCATGGATGAGTTGAGGGTAAAACTTAGGGGTACCAGCAATTCATTGAATTAGATAATTTTGTCTAATTTTGCCCAACACCAGATACTGATAAATGAACTACCAATAGTTGTTATCTAAGAACTGTACTATCTACCTATTTATTAAAGTATAGGGAACATATAGGCATAAAGTATAGGCAACATAGCAAGCAACTATCAAACCAGTTGCTCCCACACCTTTTAGCACTGGGACCCACTTTTGAAAATGACAGCCTATGGGGACCTACAAGAAGGGATGTCGTTAAACAAAAGGGTTGTCTGAATGGGCAAGGCATGCTAGAACAAAGCACACGAAACTGTTCAACTGATTAAGCATACAGTTACCAGATACAAACTGGGACAGAGTGCCTATACCTTTAACCATTGTATAGAAGCAGGAATTTGGGCAGGTGCGACTCATCATGGAAGGGTTTCAAAAGCTGCACCTGCCCAAATTCCCTCTTGTATACAAAGGGTAAATTAATCAAGACACAAACAAATGCTCAAGGCTAGGACTTGATTATGCATATCTGAATGGAGGAATAAAAGAGCCCATTTCTTACACACACACGCACACACACCCAATAATTTGCACAGTACCTCAGCATCACAGCCCTCTGGAACAAAAGAGAGCACATGGTCTGAATGCTCCTCCTGGAAAGAGCCTGCCTAACAGCTTTGAAATTGCAGAGCCCTGCTGAACTCAACTCACAAGTTGCAGTAAACGCGAACGTGTAGCTCAGTTTCGCTTTCCACAAGGCTCCTCGGTTTAGAGGAAGGGACTTCCTTCTCGAGTGTTTTTTGGGGCCTATGTTCATTGGATCGGGACCATTCTGGCAGAGTTGCATTCCTCTTGGCCTGCCCTTTCCAACGCACCATGGCACAGCTGCCTACTCGCGAGTAAATGCGCAGTGTGGCTCAGTTTCACTTTACATAGGACTCCATTTTCCTGAGCTGCTTCTGAGCATGCTCAGAAGGCTCTGCAGCTTAGTGGCTTACAAGGAGCCACGTGACAGGCAGGAGCACTCAGAAACAGAGTAGGCCTTGGTCCACCCATCTTGCAAGTGAAGGTATTTACCGTATTCCCCAAATATAAGTTCCCCCGAATATAAGTAAAGTCAATGTCAAGTTTTTCAAGGCAGTTTCTAGGGATAAATTTCTTGACCTATACATGATTATATATAGTAAATGCATTTAAGATCAGGCTGTTGTGTTACTGTCTAAAGCAATAGCTGACTTTGCTCAGTTATTGCAATAGCAATAGAAACATTGGTCAAATTTATAATTTCCCTTGCAAGCATTTTTGGATGATTTGAGGATAATGATTTGGGGCTCTCCTTCAGTGGGATGGTGTGCTACACACAAATAGGTTCTTGAGAAATAATTGTCAAACCTTTTTTCCCCCAGAAGCCAGTTAGATTACACTGGAATAATTGGGAATATGCCATCGAAAAAATCCCTGAAAAGCAATGTAACCCTGTAGAACACTGGACTGCTTTTCCTACAAGAGCACCATAAGAATTGGGTTTCCAAATTGCAGAGACAGGAAAAAGGACTTGAGACTTGAGTCTCAGACTTCGGTTTTCAAGTTTTTTGCTGACTCCTGACAGACTCACCTGTCAAAGACTCGAGCACTGTCTCGATTTTTGGGCCACTGACTCGAGTCAGGGTCTGTGCAGTTCTGTGTGGCTTGCAGGGGGCTTGCAGAGACCACCATCAAAGAGGCACCCCAGAGCAGAGCTCAGCCTTTTAAAAGACTCTAATCTGATTCAAGAGTCATTAACTTCCACAAGTCAAATTGCCATAGGTGTGTGCTATGACTCATGGATGAGTCAAGTTGCAGTGTGTGTGTGTGTGTGTGTGTGTGACTCGTTACTTGACTGGGGCTCGACCCTAGTGACTCGTTCCCAACACTGCCATATAGTAATCTTGATCAGCCTGAATGGTACAGAAGACACATTAATTAGAAATGGGTGAACCCATTGTGTTCATTTTGGCATGCAAAGAACAAAGGCATTCTGCCTTCATCCCTGGATGAATTTTATGTGGCATACAGCAAGCCCACAAGCCTGCAGTCATAATCTTTTTTCCGAGATAGGGGAATTCTTTATGCTAACTTATTTCACTTAATAAGAAACCAATTACCGATTAGGCATTCCTTATCCAAAGTGCTTGGGACCAGAAGCATTTTGGATACTGGACTTTTCCATATTTTGGAATACTTGTGTATACCTAATGAGATACTTTATCTCACATGAGGTCAGGTGTGGAATTTTCCAATGGTGCCATTATTTTGGCACTAAAAAAACCTGCTGTTTTCGAAATACCTTAAATTTCAAAATTCCGGATAAGGGATGCCCAACCAGTATTACCAAATGTTATTAATGCTGTCTAGTATCTCAATTCTAAGCACACTGAAGAAGAAATTGCATTAATTACTTCCACAAAAGGAATAAAATTTACATGTTATCAGGCTCTGCCTAATAACATTCCCAGTTTTTCTTCCACTTAAGAGTAATGGACATCTTTGATTTTGCTACTGCCATATCTTGCTTTGAACCCACGTAACTCAACATTCATATGGCCAACATCCAGAGAAGGCAGGTGAAAGAATGCCTTATTATGGAACACTGTGAAAATATATTTCTAGGAGGCTAAAAACCTGATCTTTCAGAAAAGTACTTTGGTAGAAATTGCACTATGAGCTTGAAAGATGTATGTGGTTTACAATGGTCCAAATACCGCATTTTGGTGTTGCTTTCTGGTGCTTATTTAGGTTGAATCGCAAAATCGGGAAAATAATTTCTGAAAACAAGTTTTGTGAAAATCGGGGCTCAAAATGTACTAAAGAAGTTTGAAGAAAGTGAAGTAGATGCCAATAAAATCAAAGTTACATACTTCTCCAGAAAGTATTTTCCATTTTACTATTTTAACTACAGAAATCAGTAAGCATTTAAATAGAGGACTGCATTATATTACCTTTCCTTTATATGGTTCAAGAACTGCTTTGGCTTCATCGCACAAGGGGCATGGATGCTAAAGGAGAGAAATACATCTGGAATTAATTGAAGTGGCGGAATGCATATGTTCCTTTGTTAATGTACCCACCCCTCAAACAATGGTCATGACAAGGTCACCATCTCTGCTAACTGGGCAAGAGACACTTTTTTCAAGTGGTGTCCTCTTATATTTAGCAGGGGGAGAGCAATTGTCCCTCTTCACCCCAGCACAGTGTCTTTCTCGTGGCTGTTGCTGGTGGTGTTCTCCATTCTTTTAGATTGTGAGCCCTTTTGGGACAGGGAGCCATTTAACTTTAATGTTATTATTTGCCTGTAAACCGCTTTGTGAACTTTGTGTTGAAAAGCGGTATATAAATACCTGTGATTGATTGATTACCCGTTGCATATTAAGATGCCCTGGGATTCTGTAGCACAGGATATAGTTAGGAGCAAAGAAGAAAAGACCATCCATCCACTAGCCAGTTCCACAACAGCCAACGCAAGCAAGTCCTCAGCATGTTGCAGTTTAAAAGTAGACTCCTCACAGTGAGACCAAATAAACAGAGGTGTGAAACAGTTCTGCTTCACCTTATTGCAAAAATATTGGCTCGTTTGGCAACATGGGCAGAATATTTGTATGTACCAGCCTTCAAGGCCACTTATAGTACAGGAGAAGGTACATGCCAAACACTTGTTTCTACCCTATAATGTGTGAGGCAGCTATTCCTTCACCATACTCTGGGGGCAACTGCAACTTCTAGTGTATTGCAACATTGTGAAAACACAACCTGCACTTGCCTCTTCTGTTACAAAGCAGATGCAGGCACACACTTTTATGTAACACGGGCACACTTCTGCGTGTGACATATGAGGCAAATCACAGAGGAAGGGAGAGTGAAGTACAGAATAGGCCTAGGAGTCCGTTTCCACTAACGGATCAAGAATAAGCGGGACGTTTTCCTTCCATTCAAACTATGTACATGACAGTGTTGGAAGGGATGGTGTGCATTTATTTGCATGGCAACATTGAAACATCTGAAGGCAAGGGATGTGCTGCATGAAGTGTGAAGACGCACCACTTCACACTTCATAGTGTTACCATGTGGACATACAGCAGTGCAAGGGAGACACTGCTATCTTGTCTCCCTTGCAAAAGTAAAGCTGCCTTTCAACAATTTCAACATGGTTCGACTTGACAGGATTGGAAGTGCTGTTTCATTGCTTCGTTGTACATCAGAAAGGATCTGTATGGCATGTCAGCCTACTCCAGCCTTTTGACTGGCACACAGCAGACAGGGACTTTGCAGTCCACATGGCTGGCTTCCTGCGGTGAGGCTGGTACGCCAATTTTTCTTCAGAATACTTCCCTAGTGTGTGCTCCAGTGCGTAACTGTGAACACAGTAAGCTGCCAACTAGACATTTCCCTAGTGGGCCAAACTTCATCTTTTGAAATGTCAGAAGTACAAGGTTCACAGAGGCCCACTTTCTTCATCTAGTATAAGGGGAACGTAAACACCAGTATAGAGAATGCCATATTTCAGGGGGGGGGGACAAAAACTTTCCTCTCTATTGCCTTCTCCTTTGCAATGTACTCACTAGGTTACATATTAAGTATAGGGATGTAGTGGAAACCTGCTCCAAAAACAATAATCTTACTGGGAAAATTCTAAGTAGCTTAGCTTGAAGTTGCTTTGATGGGACACTAAACATTTCCTAAAAAGTAATGCCAGTGGAACTCAAACTTACTACCGTTGCAATGCCCCCTATGCTGGAAATGTGGAGCTTGAAATAATTGGTGATGATGCAGGACAAAATGATGTCACCACCACTTACTTCCAGGTTGCACAACCACAAAGTGACTCTGAAAACAGCAGGAAGGGACTTGGGATGGGTGAGTGGGGAGGGTTGTGGTGAAACCCCTGTGTACGGAGCTTTGCCCACTGAGCTGAGCCCCTTCTCCACTGGCGTCTAGTCGCAGTCTCACTGCCAAGTGGCTTGGGTGGTGAGCATCCTGTGACGCACCTGGGAGTTCACTCTGCCACCCCATGGAGCAGTGCCTCACAGCCTGAGAATTGCTGGGTAATGCCCTTCCAAGGGTTTTCAGTTAGTCACGTCAAAGGAAAAATTGATTTTTACATTGAAAAAACCTTTAGGCCTGCTGGGCACCAAGAATGTGTCATGGCAGACTTATCCCTTCAAAACAATCTCATGCCGAACTCCTTTCCTCACTTAAAAATCTCACCGACGCTGAACTGAGTGGGCCCAAGCTGAGAACAGAAAATGAGGCTGCCTGAAAAAAGCCGGCACTTGAGGAAGATAATTTTGCTCTGCCATTGTCAGTGATCCTGCGTGTTCCTTACAAAAAGAAAACTATTTGTACTTTTACGTAAGCACGCATTTAACAAAAGAGGCCCGTTTAGAATACCATTCCCAGTTTGTTAGCGACAATTTGCCCTGAACATTTCAAACTGATAAGGCTCAGCATGCGCTAAAACATCACAAAAGACTTTACCCCGACCCAATTATTAACCTCTAAAAGTAATCCTGTTATTCACCACCTCATTGCCTTTTGGATTGTAAACTGCACAGCCAGCTGGCAGAATTAGACCAGCACCTTTAATGCTGCCTCATAGAAGGGATGGCTTTGAACAATGTATCCAATAATGGCTGATCACATTATGGCTGATCCCATAGTTAATGGCTATGGCTTGGCTGATCACATTAGCTAAATAAAATACTCTGGGAACAAGCATACCGTTCATTGTCTGGAACACAGAATACTCTATTGCAAACACTTCGTTTTAAAAAATCTTTGCATCTTGACTGTTCTGCAGATGTACTAATTTGAGGTGTGTTGGCGTACCAATACAAGGAATTATTCCCTGGAAACAAGCAGGATTTGTTTCAAACAACTTTGCATAGGACATGTTTAGATAAAGAACAGATTGTGTCACAGGATGTTATATAATGATATATATAGGGTCATATATAGGGCCTTAAGGGTCATATGCAGCAGGTAGATCTCTTAGCACATGCTAGGCACTCAAATGTGGTAGTTGCCAATAATGACATCGTCAGAAATCATATAGGCATATCTCCAACTATGATAGACTGGGGTTAATAAGATACAATCAACAATCCCTTCC
>JAJKFI010018166.1:0-28771 GCA_029204185.1 Lerista edwardsae | reverse complement strand
AACAATCCCTTCCTGGATATAACTATAGTACAATTAACAGGTAAGCTCATTGATCCAACTGTGTCCGGAGAGCCACACTTGGCTCCTGCCATTGACCACGGGCAGCTTGCTGATAAGACCAGGTGAACCAGCATCTCTGCCAATTGATTCGCAGGGCCTGTGACAGCCCTGCACAGCCACCCATTGCCTCTGTAAGACAGCCAATTTCCAGCTTTCCCACCCCTCAATGGCCCCTTTTTCCAAGGAAGTGTATGGGAGAAGAAAAAAAGAACATCTTCTGACAGATTAAAACACCATCTACATCATCTACTTTCTTTTTACACATGACAAAGGAGGCAGCAGGAACCTCGGGTAGGTGTAGAGGGGTGTGTATGTGTGTGTGTGTGTGTGTGTGTGTGTGTGTGTGTGTGCGCACATGTGTGCATGCACTCATGTGCGGGTAACTGCTCCTAATTGAAAGGGCTTACAACTTAGGCAAGTAATTTTATTTTGAAAAAATTTGTTTTCAAGTCTACATTTTAGAGTACCCCAACTGGTTTAGAAAACAATCCTAACCTGGAGTTAAGCTGGCACACTTATAGGCCAGAAAAGTTTGGCCAGCGCAAGGGACACTGTTAAGTATGTTTGGACCACTCTCAGAGTCAGAGAGGCCAGTGCACAGATGTGCGCCATCCTCCCTGACTCCGACAGTGGTCCAAGCATGTTTTACAGTGGCCCTGGTTCTGGTCAAACTTTGCTGGCCTAACTATGCCGGCCTGACTCTGGGTTAGGATTGTTAATTTACTTAATCAGTAAATTAGGATTTACCTTGGTAAACAAAGTTAACACTGGTAAATTGGTCTGAGCTTCACACACCAGCCTTTGCAGTGGACTTGAAGAACATTTTGCTAGCAGCAATGTCCAGCGCTGAAACCGGAACATCTTTACCCTGTTAAAATAATAAAACATCCCCCTGCAATTACATGCATGGTACATTTTAATTGCCAGCCATAAGTTATATATCAGAAGACAGTCACCAGATAGCAATGATGCTTCAATAAAAGATCTGAAACATAAATGCAATTATAAATCATTTTCACAGCACTCTGAGAAAAAAAAGGGTTTACTACAATTCAGGCATAATAATTTAATGCAGCCCAAGAAGTGCTGCTTAAAATGTACATTACATTTTCTTGCTGGAAAGCCAAGCCTCTTTTAAATTCACCAACACAAATGCTGGCATAAATACATTACAGTGTTTCAAGCAGACGAATGCGCAAGTATTACCGAGTTTTAGCTGAATACAAAGCAGTAACCTTTGAACCCTTCTTATGGCATAATCCTAACAATGGCCTGCCCTGAAGGAATATGTGTTCTGCTGTGTAACTCGCAAAAGCACCATAAAGTCAGTGATGTCATGCAGGGGGTACGCGGGGGTACGCGAGTACCGGTTTCTAGGATTATGGCTGGCCCTGCCCATTTGCTCGCCCACTCGTCGAGTCCGCCCCCTGCAACATTTGAATTTCCTGCATGTTTGAGTTGCCTGCACGTTCTCAGAGCCAGGCAGGCAGGCAGGCAGCAAGCGGAGCCTTGCCTTGCCTTGCCACTGAAAAATGAGCTGCTCTGGGGTTTTGGAACTGTTGGGTCACTTTAACATGATGCCAGGCCTCCTTAACATGTTCTGGGGGTGCTGTGGAATACTGTTGCAACTGTTGGGTCAGTTTAAAATCATCTGAGGCCTCAAAAAGGGCTTTTTTCATGTCCCTTCCTGCCACGACATCACTTCCGGCTTATGACGTCACTTCCGGTGGGCGGGTCCCGACACGTGCCAATCAAAAGTGAGTACCTGTTCTTAAATCATTTAGATGACACCACTGCATAAAGTGCTTTGCAAAAGCGAAATGCCGAAGTGCTTCAGGGAAAGGCCGGAGCCTTCCCGCTGGTTCCAATGGAGTGACAGAGATCTGCTGGAGCAGGGTGTGTGTGGTATGTTAAATGGGGCATTGTGAGGGTGACACAGAATGGTTATGGGGAGAGTGCCCAGTGCCCACCGTGCCCAAACTCCCTTCCTGGGCCTGATCCACCTCCATGGATCAACACAGATTTGTGCCTGCAATATTGCTGGTGCAGGTCTGAGCTGACCCACTGCGACTGCTGGGACTTCCCCAGGAGCTAGTAGACAAATGTCCCCTTACCCTAAGGAGACCTCCAGGAGCCAAAACTGTGGGATGCAGGATAGCCTATACTGGTACTGCTGCATCGCGGCACAGGGATTTAGGTAGGATGGGATGTTAATCTCATTGCATCGCTTGGAAAAAAAATATTTGTAGTTATCAAAAATTATGCTTACAAACCATTTTGCACTTTGCTGAGATGTTAAAATAATACTTCCCGAGGCAGGCAGCAAAAACAAACAAGATGATTTAACTTTATAATGCAACTTAAAAGCTTGCAAATTACCTTGTAGGTGAAAAAACCCTGCAACAATAAATTTATACAGTATATGAAGGATTTAACTGCTGGGCTTGTTTAAAAGAGGCCTTGTTTTTTGTAAGAAAAAAAATGCAGTATTATAATATTTGAGACCATTTTGCATTATATTGTGGGGCCTGTGCAGTGATTTTAAATCATATTAATACACTTCTCTATTCCACGCCAAGGTCTTCTGTTCTGATTATGCCAGATAAAATAATGTGTGTAAGTAAACTCTCGAACAACTTGAGAAGGGACAGAGAACATACAGAAAAACAAGGACCCAACAGGTGATGCATCTAGTTTCTTCAAAGTAGCCAGTAGCTTTAGAAATGGAGAAAAGGGCAGGTGGGGAGTCGACTTCGGTGTATGTCGCATTTCCCCTTGATGTCTTCCGTCTTTGTTTCTCTTGGCGATGGGATTGTTCAGCTGTGGCTTTTCCAGTGGTGGTGCTTGGGTTGTGTTTCAGGCTGCCTTTTAAATTAGCAGTTTTGTCCTATTGTATTTTGTACTGCATTTTTATTGTTGTTTTAGCTTTTTGCTATCCACCTTGAGTTGTCTTGGTAGACAAGAAAAATGGGGTAGAAATGTTTGAAAATAAAAGAAATATCTGTCTTCCTTTTGTCAATAGCTAGGAGTGTTTGAAAATGATGTTAATTTTTTGCAGATTTTGTGATTTGAAAGGCAGAAAGTGGTGTTGTTTTTATGCCAATGTGTTTTTTAAGTTTTGTAACTGGGCATGTTTTGTAATTTTTCAAGTGGTGTTCCTCTTATATTTAACAGGGGAAGAGTAACGGCCCCTCTTCAACCCTGTGCAGTGTCTTTTCTAGTAGCTGTTGCTAGTGGTGCTCTGCTTTTTTTTTTTTTAATAGATGGTACACCCTTTTGGGACAGGGAGTGTAATGGAAAATGCGGAAGATTATCCCGAGGAGATAGGGAATGGTATGAGCAGTGGCCCCTTGTCTACATCAGCCAGACATGTTAACCCCAGAGCCTCTGCTTGCAGCTTATTCAAACTTGCAGCCTAATAGGGTGATGAAGGCCTGGGGAATAAAGGTAGAAGCATGACTGTCAGACAGGTGAGAGTGTACAGAGGTGGAAAAAAGTTGTGGAGAGAAGAATGGAAGGAAGGCATTTGGAAAATGTGAATAACTGATTGGGACTGACTAATGGATTGGATGAAGGATATTTGAGGTTGCTAGAACAGTGACAGTGGCTGGAACTAAGACTGCTGTAGAGGATTATTGTGTAGCTGCTGTGCCCCTGGAGGAAGACGAAAGACCCGTGTGGCTGAGCAGGCCAGTTGGCTGCATTTTGCCTTCTCATGGGTAGTGGGATGCAGTGGTGTAAGGGGGGTTTTATGGTAGAAGGGAAGCTAATTAGCCTAATGTGGGCCTAAGATTGTAGAGAGGGAATCTGGCACAACCGGGAGCCATTTAATTATTTTATCTTGCCTGTAAACAGCTTTGTGAACTTTGTGTTGAAAAGCAATCTATAGATATTGGTTGATCTAAGTTCTAATTTTTAGTAACTTTAAATGCTTTAAAAGTGTACTAGGTAGGTGATTCAGTGTCAGCAGATGCAGCCACAGTATCAGTTCTAATTGGAAAAGTGATCAGTTTTAATTTTTGGAAGGTATCTTAAACACCAAAATGTGGTGTTTTGTGTTCAGGTATTTTCACATCCCAAACACAGCGTTTTGTGTTTTTATGCATTTTTAACAGCAACAAAAATCCACCCCCTCTCAATAGCATAAATAGCCTGTAAAGACTGTGGCCATGCTCCAGCACAGAAAGCACTCTTAGGGCCCAATCCTACACAACATTCCAGCGCCGATAATGCCGCCCTGAGATAAGGGAACAAATGCTCCTTTATTTTGGGGAGGCCTGCATGACTGCCACCCCACCACAGGATGCAATGCATGTCCTGTTCACACAGCTGCATCAGCGCTGGATAATTAGATAGAATTGGGCTCTTAAAGTAACTGATTTAATGGACTGATCAGTTATGTAGTATTACATTTGTATGCTTCCTTTTTCAATTATGCAGTTCAAGATTAAGCATACCTCAGTTTATGCTGAATTGGGACCCTTGTCTAGATGAGCAGAAGTCTGTTGACTGCATAATTGATCACAATACACTCTGCCAATGAATGTAACAACAACCCAGGATTGCATTTGGGGCTGTATCAGAAGTGAACTGCTAGATCCTTATAACTAATTCACAAAATGTGTAATCAGATTATCAGAAACCTATAACATGGTCCAAACACACACTGCTGCTTTTCAGGCCCAAGACATTCTGAAATTGGACAGATGCCAACAACAACAACAACAACAACACTGTAGTGTTGTTATAGCCCAGTTCTCTGTGATTTTTATCTACTATACCATGTGCACAAAGAAACCCCAACAAAACCAATAGCAAAACCTCAGATTTAAGGTTTTGGGGAATATATGAACAGCCCTCCAGTTTCAGAAATATAATTTCTGCAAGGAAACAGGTTGCCCTTTGGATCTTGTTGCAACCAATGTGTGTTTTCACAGTGACTATAGAGCTACAGAGGGTTTGCTGGGTGACATTATTAAAACTGTATTAAGAACAAATTAATTTTAGCTTATTTAACATGCTGGATGAACGTAAAATAATGAGACATAATTATAAGCTGGAAGGAAATAAAAATATACTGCAGCATAAATTCTTGTTCATGTTGTCAGCACACTAAATGTGATATTTCAACCACCAGTCATTTAGTCAGAGAACTTCCACAAATTTGAAATTAATACTGAGGTTCTTTTCTTCAACAAACAGGGCCATTTTCAGAACAGGATGCAAGAGCAGATTCAAGGCAGTCTTCAAAGAGTCACATACATGAGATCAGGAACTCAATCCTAACCTGAATTTAGGCTGGCACAGTTAGGCCAGCAAAGTTTGGCTGACAGAAGGGCCACTGTAAAGTATGTTTGGATCATTTTTGTAGTCAGAGAGACCAGCACACAGATGTGTGCCATTCTCCCTGACTCCAAGACTCCAAGACTGGTCCAAACGTGCTTTACAGTGGCCCTTCTGCCGGCCAAACTTTGCTGCTCTAACTGTGCCGGTCGAAGGATTGTGTTCCAAATCAGACTAAATATCAGATCAAAGGGGCTAAACAGTCGCTTGATTAGTTCAGAAGAGTCCAAAACATAGGAGATGAGATGAGCAGGAAGACTGATAGGCGGAAAAGGCAATCAAGCAGGAGAACAAAGATGAAACAGGCAATGAAGAATGCAGACAGGTGGAGATCAAGGAAAGCAAACAGAACCTGACAAGTAACACCAAGGGCACGGATTCTTGCAGAAGAACTAATCTGTGCCCAAGCCTTGTGCATTGGAAGATGGAGCTAGTCAAGCAACACTTACTAGAAGCAGATTTACGTGTGGGCACTGCAAGACAGAAATGAAAATAGGTAAAATACCTGCAATTAATTAGAGAGAGCGAGAGTGGTGTAGTTGTTCTGGTGGTGGACTTAGACCCAGTGGTGTAGGGAAGGTGCCACAGGGGGAGGCGAGCACAGTGGGCACTGGCTGTGGTTGGGCGCAGCGGCACGGAAAACCCCACACATTTTCCGCCCCCACCCTTCCTTGAGCGCGGATAGCTCCTAAATGGAGTTATTCTGGGGCCAGGGAGGTGTGGCCGAGTGACACATGGGGGTGGGGCAGCCACACTGGTGGTGCAGTGATGTCACAGCATCCCAGGAGTGCTGCGAGCTGAGTACGGGTCTGCTTAGACCTGGAAAATCCTGGTTCAAATCCTCGCTCAACCATGAAGCTTCCTGAGTGACCTTGGGTCAGTCACTATCTCTTATATTAGCCTAAACTACCTGACAAAGTGGTTGTGAGGACAATAGCAGGAAAGGAACTATGTACACCACCCTGATGTCTGCAATTAACTCCAAACCCAACAAACTACATAACTCCCATACCATTCTGGGACTATTGGAGATGTTTCAGTAGAGTTGGTTTGACAATATCACAACACTATTCAACAGGGCAGTTACAATAGCAACAGAAATGCTAGAGAGGGGATATTCCTCCAAGTAAAGGGATATTTTGGCTGGAATGCCTTATCTCCACAAAAGGCCTGTTTATAACCTCAAGAGAAGATGTCTCAATGACACGTTGAAAATGAGAAATGGCAGATTTATTGCACAAGCAATCTAATTCTGTGGAAAGGTCCTTAGCTGGCCAGAGACAAGTAAGAGTTATTTTAGCAATATAATCTTTATAATGTATTTTTTTATTTTACATTTATTTTAGAAAAGTATGTTTGCTAGAAGCTTGTTACCCATCCTGATTCGATGTGGATAAAGTGTGTTTTAAATCTTAAATATAATAAACTAAAATCTTCTGTAATTTCTGGCTTTCCTTTCCTCTCTCATTCATCATTTTGCAAAATGCCCATAATAATCATACACATGTAATAGGGGAACACCAAAACTTGGCCAGGGCTACGTTCCAGGAAGCAAAGAAGAGCAATAAATCCTCGTTTACACTATAAATAAGCCATGACGCTAGAGCTGGCTATAATTTAGACCAATTAATTGCCTGTTTGCAAAACTAAGAGATAAATCGGTCTCATTTTTCAGTTGCCCATTTTTAATAATGACATTTTTTTAATATATCAAACTTCAGACTGATGGCTTGCTATAGCCATGGGATAGTGAATATATTATTAATCACACATTAACATCTGGAATCAGCTGTTAAGACCTAATTTTTTCATGATCTCTTATTCGTCTAATTATGAGTATGTAATTAAGAGCCAAAAAAATGCCTGATAGGACAAATATGAATCGATGGAAAATTATAGTTATATTTATATTATCTATTAATAGCTTGATTAGCCCTGCAAAACTCTGTAAATCTACTCAGATATCTCTCATGGAGTTAAGTGGATTTACTCTCAGGTAAGTGTGCTCCTGCCAACCTAGCAGTTCAAAAGCACCTAAATGCAAGTAGATAAATAGGGACCACTTCGGTGGGAAGGTAACAGCGTTCCGTGCGCTACGGTGTATAGTCAGGCTGGCCACATGACCACGGAAGCTTGTCCTCGGACGAAAACGCCGGCTCTACAGGCTTTGAAATGGAGATGACCACCGCCCCCTACAGTCGGTCACGACTAGACCATTTGGTCGTGGGGAAACCTTTACCTTTACCTCAAGTGTGCTTAAGATTTCAACCCAGGATCCAGACACAGTATCTGTTAAGTATTACAGTCATAGTATCTGTTATGAAATTGTTGCTGTTTTAATCGCTCTGTATATCTTCAACCCATGTCAGATGATCAATTTTGTTATTGTTCAATAGCATCATAAACAGGACAAGTGAAACTAATCAGAATTAGTCCACCACACCTACCAAAACAGCTGCAGTAGAAACAATGAAGAAACCCGTGGTTGTGTGCTCTTGTATGTGCATGGTGTATAGTTAGGCTCTAGATACTAGGGACAAATGCAAAACTTGAGTTTTACATTTGGAAGACCATCAATGACCTTATAAATGAAAATATGGCAGTCTACAAACAAGCAAACTAGAATGCAATTTTAACCACCTAAAGGCCCAGTCCTACTCAACTTTCCAGTACCAATGCAGCCATGTCAAAGAGACATGTACTGGACCATGGGGTGGGGGAGTAATGGAGACCTCCTCAAGGTAAGGGAACATTTGTTCCCTTACCTTGAGGCTGCATTGTGACTGCATGAGTGCTGGAAAGTTGGATAGGATTGGGCCCTAAATTAAGTCACACAATAATCCAGAAATAGTCACGTTGAAAGTAGTGCTTATTGGGGAATGTTTCCTTAAAAAAACAACCCAATATTATGAGAATATTTATCTTTTTATATTCGCCAGTGAACTATTACACTCCAGTTCCCTGCTAAAGGACCATCAGCAGCAAGCTACATGCACCGCTATATGGCAGTTTACAACAATGGAAATTTCTGTGGTCATAAATGTTTGTTAGATTAGGTTGAAAGGGAATTAATTGTGTCATGGCCAGTGGTGTCATCCTCAAATGACGTTCCGGAACGCTAGGCGGGACTTACCGCCTGATTGGCTGCCCATCCATGACGTGTTGCTGCCTGCCCGCCTGCCGCGCGGGCACCCCTGGAGGGGATGCCCGCTTGCCTGGGGGGGGCACCAGGTGCCTGGGCAAGCAGCGGAGGGGCGCGCCAACCGGAGGGAGCCGCACAGCGGGCGGGCAGGAAGCGACACGTCATGGACAGCCTGTCAATCAAGCGGTAATTGCCGCCTAGCGTTCCGGAACTTAATTTGAGGATGACGCCGCTGGTCATGGCACTATGTAGCCAATAAGATTTAGCTGTGCCCTAGAGTTACTTAGGGCAAATGAAGCTTACTCTCACTTTCAGTACCTTCTGATGCAAACATTTTAAAAACTCAAAGTATGTGTGTCGCTATGTGACATTTCTAAACACGCTGCAAAAACATTTGTTTTCAGTTCAGTTCTATTAAGAACTAGAGGTAATGCATTTGCTTCCTGCTGTTGTTCCCCATAGGAAACAGTCTACTTACTCTGCAGTTTGAGCTCCAGCAAAAGACTGGAGTGTCAATGACAGCACCCAATACATCCCTTAATGTCTACAGAAGGATTCTTGAAGGAATAAGAGATGCGGCTATAAGAGGTAGTTATTATAAAATCAAATATAATAAAACATTTTAAAAGGATTTAAATATCTTCATTAGAGCGATCAAAGGAAACATTTACAGCACAATAATCAATCAAACAGAATATACTATTGCATAGCAAGAAAATTGCCTGGGGTAAATGATCTCTTGGACTTTAAAGGGCAAATCCCCAAACGTTCACGGAATTTATTAACTATATGTCCCTTTTTCAATCAGCCATTTCCCCCTTCCTGTGTAATGAATCAGAAGCTATTCTCTGTCCAACCGCATGATCATAGCCCACTACTTCCTCCTCTTGCCCTTGTTTATTCCCACTTTTCTTCAACATAAATGTCTTTATAGGAACATAATGCTTTGCTAATATAAAAATTATTCTGCTTCTGCTCTCTCCTTTCCAGGGGCCCACATGTTTCGATCAGCATTAGACAGAACAAAGTAACTGCTAGGTTTTCTTAACTGAAGAAAAAAAAAAAGAATGGTCATAACTGTCTCCTTGACCCATTGTAGCCCTGGATGCAGTGGCACCATCCAGGCGGAACGGCCCGGTACGCCGTTCCGCTAGTTCTGCAGACGGGCCCGGGCCGCACCACCTCTCCGGAGGATGGGCGAGCTGCTCCTGGGCGCTCCCTCCCTCCCCAGCATCCCGAATTGCTCTGAAATGGAACAATTCAGGCGCTGTGAGGCTCAGGGAGGCATGGCAGCCCTCCGCCATAGGGGCGGAAGGCTGTCAACCATCCGGGCGTTCTGGTTCCTGGCGCGCCCGGATGACATCACTGCCTGGATGCATCCTATAATCATCAGTGCAGACTAGTTCATAGTGAGTGCTGTCCCTTGTAGCTTCTACTCTCCAATGTAAAGTTTTTATACTTTACATTGCAGATTTTGGAGCTGCATAATGTTAGGCAGAAGCGCCACTATGGAGGTACTGGCCATACCAGGTGTCACCCTAAGGGGGTGCCACCACACCACCTGAGCCTTGGTTGGGTGATCTTCACTCAGCTCCAGGCTCAGCCGCTTCATGCTCTCACTGATTATCTTTTTATCGCTCCTCACCAGCAAGAATCTGAAGCAACTGGAAGCAGAGCGGGCCAAAGATTGCTGAACAAAGACAGTCCAGAGGTGGGCTTTCGCATTTAAAGAAACATGATAGCCTGTAAAGTCGGAGGCAACATAATTATGTCAATATGTCACTTCCAAATGTTTGGAAGAACAAGTTTCTCCAGGAAAGTACTGCATTGGGCAGGACCCACCCCAGGGATGCCTCTGATCCTATGTGCCCTGCTTTCTCTCTCCTTACTCCCTCATTTTTGATTAATTCCCAAGTTGATAAAGAGTTTTGGAGAACTTGAAAACTTGCTCCTCAAGACTTATATCATTTGGTTGATCCTAATAAAGGTATTACCAGATTGTGGCATTTGGATTCCCCTCTTTAGTAGTTTCACAGAATTATAAAACTGGTCACAACATTTGACAATCATTATATATTTTAGCAAATTTGGCTTCCAAGGAAGTTTGTATCTCCTGGAAAAATAAATCAGAGTGATTTTTTTGATCTTCTGTTTTGGTTTTTTTCTTGCACAGGCCTTGTGATTTCTAAAGCCACCGTAAAGAAAGTGCCTCAGCTGAACTGGCTTCCAACTGCTGATGAGATGAGCCACCTTACAAGTAGGGGCATAGCTGAAGAAGTGCAGGAGGGTGCAATTGCACTGGGCAACAAACTTTAGGGGGGCAACAAGTTGCGCTTGACATTAGTGACCAAAATTATGAAAACCTTGGTACGTATGAATAATGCCATCATGTTATATATCATTGGAAAGGTAATTTAATGCAGAATGCAATGAAACAAACCAGAGTGTAATATCTTTATCAAAAGTTATGGCAAAAAAACAAAAACAAAAAACAGAGAAGACTAAAATACAACTGTGACGTCTCTTTCTGTTGTGACATCACTTCTGGGGGGGGACATTTTGTCCTCTGCAATGTGCTACACTTTCATTAGCTACACCCCTGCTTATAAGTGTTGTGCTGAAAAGAAGGGTAAAGATATTTTAAATAAATACATTCTGACATAAGGATTAATTACTACTATGAAAGGAAATGCAAGTTCTTTCACAGTAACCCCCCAGGACAGTGCTTCTCAGTGTTTGTGCCTGTTTTCCACTTTGAATGGTCCGCCCATTGGAAATACTATTGGAATGAACTGCGATGATGTAATCGCCAGTTACTTCAGGATTGGGAGACCAGAAATGACTCCACACTGGTAAGAGGCTCAGGGCAGATGCCAGGGCCTTTCTGAGCTGCCGAGATAAGCCTCCTACCATTGCTTGTTGTGTTGTGTTGCTGGTCTCGCTGCCAGGCGTTAGGGGGACCTGGGTGTCCCGTGCATACCACCCGACCGAAACTCAAATACCACCAGAAGGGTAAATACCACCAAATACCACCAGTGTTACAAGTACCACTGGCTGAGAAACACTTCTCTAGGAAGCTTCTAATAGAGTTTCAGTTTTGTTATGCAGATCTACATTCCCATGTGCAACGCTAACATCAATTTACTGCAGACTGACAGGCTGAGATCCAGAGATTGTCTTCATTCACATTTGTAAGTGGACACAGTCAAACAGAAACAAAGCCTCCATGACTTTTAACCATCACAGGCTGCCCTATTGCTGACATCTTCAATAACAAGACACTCTGATCTTTAGGCTGGCATTCGACATTTTTCTGTACCTGACAACACTGTCATTATTCCTTTGTGGATAAGGCACCATTTTTTTCTGAATTGTAGGAAATTGTAAAGATGCACAGCCCTAGTGCTGGAAGCAGGGTAGGAACATTCATCATTATATTAAACTCCAGTTAATAACTGATCCATAGCTGGTGTCCCAATTTAATGGGGGTTGTGTTTTGCAGAGTCCTTAGAAAAATCATGATGTATTCCTCAAATTTAAACCCAATAAGGTTCTACAATTGGCTTACATTAGCATTTCACCAAGAGGTCAATGGGATTGCTCCAATGTAAGTAGGCCAAAGGCTTCATCTTGAAATAACACAGGAATATGTACTTGGCTACAGCGATTCTTAAAAAAGTGTGGGTTGAGTTTTCCCCAGTGGATCACAAGAGTTTCACATTCCAAGCAAAAGTCAAATTCTGGGTTGACTGTTCTGTACGTATGTGGTTGTTGTGTTGTAAGTTTGCTATCATTGCAAGTTACAGTCAGCATTCCAATTTTTCTCAGAAGCAAGCAGGTCATGCACAAGCCCTGCTTTAAAACTGTAAAATTCTGTGGGTGTCATTCAGCTAAAGTTGTGACACACAGCTTAAGAAAATGATGATGCACATAAAGACATGCTGGCTTGCCAACTCTGGCAATCTCACTTTTAGAGCCGATAAACTGCAACAAACTCAGCTTTACTTTTCCAGAAAGTTTCTAACCCTGACAACAACGGAGTGACAAACTAGATAGAGTGCTAGGAGAGCCAATGCATCTCCTGACCTTAATTAATTCAAAGCAGGCACAGCCCTCCCCAAATTGGATCAGGGCCCTAGCACTGGGGAGGGGGAGAAGGTTTAACACTTTCTCCCCTTTCTGATTTCCTAATCTAAACTTCTCTCCAGTTACTATTTGCCCTGTAGAGAAAAACACACACGACATAATCAGACATGTCATGTAGCGGGTATGCGGGGGTACGTGAGTACCCATTCCTAGGATTAGGGCTGGCCCCGCCCATTCACCCGCCCACTCATCGACTCTGTTGGTGCTCCGCTCCGCCCCCTGCAAGGTTTGAGTTGCCTGCACGTTCTCTGAGCCAGGCAGGCAGGCAGCGGAGCGAGGGAGACCAACAGCAGCAGCGTGAGCAGGTAGGCTGCCTGGGGCTCTCTCCCGAGGAGGTGCAGCGGTTCCTGGGGGGGATCAGTAGCCTGCGCGGCGGCCCCGGAGAAGGCCCGGGACTCCCAGGCCTTCTCCCGGGCCGCCGCGCAGCCTACCGAGGAGGCACGGCGGTTCCTGGGGGCAGTTCCTGGGTTCCGGCTATGATCTCACTTCCAGTGGGCGGGCCCCAATACAAGTGCCAATCAAAAGTGAGTACCTGTTTTATGTCCATTACTGGACATAATGGTTGGAAAACTGGCCAAGGCTAATAGTCTGTCAATTTATTTTAAATAATGATTCATACTATTTTAAAAACATTTTGTTAGCTGTCTTAGGTGTCCACACTGTAGAGCAGGGGTCAACAAACCCCAGCCCAAAAGCCAAATCGGCCCTTTGGAAGATTTTTATCGGGCCCTTGGCAGGTGGTAAGGCCAGCTCACAGTAACCTGCTGCGGGGGGATACAGTATCTGCTGGGGTTCTGTTCCAGATCCCCCCACAGCTACCAAGGTCACCATTAAAATACCCCTATATATGATGTGGCCTTCTTGCTGTAAAGTTTGAAGACTCCTGCTGTAGGGAACACACAGGATACAAATTCATTAAATGGCTCCAAGCTAAAGTCATGATGGTTTCAAAAAAAGGACACAACCCAAAACTATTTGCAGCTTGCTAATAGCAAGTCCCAATCAAGCAACACATCCTCATGCTGCTGCCACCACCACGGCCGTTCTCTTTTTCTGACTGATGGCACCAAAATCAGCAGCACCTGCAGAGGCCCAGGCAAGACAGCAACCGCAGTCCCCATTCACAGCATTCTTCAAACCCAGAGCCTGGACTGGCTGCTGCTGCTGGCTCTACAGGAAAGGAATTGAGAATTCCAATTCTCAGCCCCACCTGGGAATTCTCCTGGATAGACAGATAAGCTCTCCTTCCTCTTCCATGATGAGACAGGCAGAGAAGAGAAAGTGGTTCATTTGCAAGTAAGATGAAGCCGCCTTTGCTCTCTGGTGCCACTGCTGATGCAGCCACTACCAACCCCAGGCCATGTAGGAGAAGCAAAGGCACTACTAGTAGAGAAAAGCCTGTTCCTGGAAAGGCTACATGGCCCATGTACCACATGGTATCTTTCCACTGCCATCGAGCCCTGAGACCACCAAGGATGTTGACCGCACAGGCCTCATAAACAAGGTTAAAAGCCCAATCCTATCTACTCAAAAGTAAGTCCCACAGTTTTCAATGGGACCTACTCCCAGGAAAGTATGCATAGGATTGCAGCCTCAGTGATCTTATTGGGTGCTACCCTTGCATTCCTGCCTGAACAGGGCAGTGTAGCCAATAAACATCTTTCTCCATTAAAGCACATACTGTGGTAGGAGACAGAGGTTTTGCCAGTGCTATTGCTGGTGGGACTCCATAGAGTCTACCCTTGACCAACTATCCAGGTTTGTATCAACTTCCATTTCCTCTCCTCCCTGGGGTGTACTTTAGGACCATTTACAGCACTTTCCCCCAATCTTTTTATTATAAGTCAATTTGGACAGACTGACTCACAATTTCCTAAGAAACTGATAAAGGAAAACAAGTTATTCACCAAATGGGGAAACTATGCACCCTAATGCATTACATAAAGATGAAATATTGAACCACTGGCACTGGATCTAGGTCAGCTCCCAACATAATGCAAGAAAAAAGTCCATCTTCCACCCACAACTATTGGGAAAGGCCCAATAAGTCAGAATGAGCAATAACTCACAAAATGTAGCATAAAAACTTGAATACAGATAGATTTTGTTAAAATTATGTCAAAACTCTAAAGATCAAAATAGATAGAAAATACAGAGAGATCCTGCCATATCAGTGGTTCCCAAAGTCTTACACAGACTTTGGGAATCCTGTAAGACAGTGTTATTCAAACTGTGGGTCGGGACCCACTTGGTGGGTCACGACCTGATGTCAGGTAGGTCGTGGAAAGCTGGGAGCATCCATCTTGGAAAGTGCAGACCTTACTCTTGTTATATTCCTTTTGTGAGTGTTAACAGTTTGAATTTTCAAATGAAGGGTTGTTGTTTTTGTAATTGTTTTTAGTTTAGTGCTTTTACATCATATTTTTCCTAATCTTGCTTTCTGTCAGGGGATGTTTCACGGTTGTACAACTGCTGCAGTCCAACAATGCCAATTTACATTTCAGAAGTGTCATTTTTATTATGTTACAATGATAACACTTCCTGCTTGATGATGTCACTTCCTGCCACAACATCACTTCCAGGTTAATGACATCACTTCTGGTGGGTCCCAACACAAGTGCCATTCTAAAAAGTGGGTCCTGGGCTAAAAAGTTTGAATACCACTGCTGTAAGTCTTTGCATGGGCAAGCAGAGGGGTGGGAGGGCAGCTGCTGCTGGGCAGGGAAATATTTTTTAAAAAAAAACTTACCTGGGGGTACTATGGCTCTCTTGAGGGTCTGGGGAGCCTGTGACCCCCTCTGCATCCCTTCCCAAGGCTTGACAATGTTGTAAAAAGTTTTTTAAACTTTTTTTTAAGGCTTAAAAAAAAAAAACTTTTCACAGCTTTTCACAACATTGAGCTGCACAGGAGTCTCAGGTTGCCCAGACCCTTCAGAGAGCCATAGCTACCCCCAGGTAAATTTAAAAACAAAACAAAACACTCTTCCTGCCCAGCAACAGTAGGATTATTGAGATTGTGCTGCTGCCTATTTCTGGGCCATTTCCCTTTAAAGGGGAATCACCCTTTTCCAGTTTCCCTGGTGGGTCATGATCCACAAATTTGGGAACCACCATGCTATATAGATGCAAAAAATGAGGTGACTTGTCAGACAGTTCAAACTTCACTGCTAATATACCTGCTGTATTTTTGGCTGGTTGAACATCTGGAATATATTCAGAGCCTCTTAGCATGTAAAAGGAATCTACTAAACCATGTGGAAAAGAAATAATTAGAATCAGCTTAATCTGTCACAGGCTTCAAGCTATTGCATCAATATGAAGAGTTCCACATTTTGCAACTATCATTCATCCCCAGTTTGGAATTTTATACCAGCAGGAAAACATCAGCTCTCTGCTATCATGCACAACCCCTTCATTCACAGTTAAAACAGACCTGTCCGCAGGTGCATAAAAATAGAACTACCTACCTGTCAGTTGACGCATATCAAATATTTGAGTCATTATACAGAGTCTAGCTGTTTCTGAAGCATTCAATCCGTATTATTAATTTAGGCATACTTTCTACATGCATACATGTACCTTTATAATATATACAGTATCTTTCAAATTCTGTGTGATCTCTTACCCATAATGTGTTGCCATTTCATTTATTTTGCTGTGCAAACTTTTCAATGATTTTTTTTTTGTTGAAAAAAGGATCTGTATATTCTACATAATAATAGTGATGTGAAGTATCATCTGCCTTATGCAACATTTTCCTGACATTAATGAAAGTTGATTTAAGAGAGCCAGCTGCTCAGATCTTCTCAATGAACCTTGTTGGGAAACTTCCTTGGAAGATCCACTACACAGTTCTGAAAATATTCCTGGAGTAGAGACTATTAGTTCAGCCATCCAGACGTAAATTCCCTAAATCTTGATGCTAGCATGGCACGTATCACCATGTTCAGGGATGAACAATCCAGGTACAGTAGCAGCTTCCCCAGCCACAGCTGTAACCTGGGAATCCAGGAAAATTCTCAGCTATGGACCTGATCCCTTCAGAGGGAGTGCAATCCATTCAGAGTAGGATCTATAATCCAGTGCCTGCATCATGGATTTCTGAACTAGGAGAACCTCTGTCTTGGACTAGTTTAGTCTCAATATGTTTGCCCTTATCTTTTTTTTTTTTTTTAAACACAGTTTTATGTAGGAGATATTTAAAATGGCACTCTCCTCCTCAACTCTACTGCCTCAAGATTTTATCACTTCATTCTGCTGCATGGGTTGGCCAGCAAGGCAAATGGGAAGTTTCTAAGGCTGCTAAACGCACTTACCTAGGAGGAGGTGCCACTGAGGTGCCAGTGGGACTTGCTTCTGAGTAGACATGCAAAGAACTGTGCTGCAAGGTAGTCAGGATTATGTATAGATATACACATCTACACGCACACATATCCTATTGTCTCCAATGAACTACAATTATCATTTGTGCTGGGAAACCAAAGACATTCCCTTGTCACAACTTCAGTTACCTAAATTTGCAATTTTTAGACACGCCTTCTAGGAGTAAGCCCCATAGAGCACAAAAGGGCTTTCTTCTGAGCAAACATACATAGGACTGAACTGTGAATTGATGGAAACCTTTTTATCACCAAGCAAAGCAAATTGGAATGACTGAGGGCCTAACTCTCACAAACTTTCGAATGTCAATGCTGCTCTGATGCAGCCCTGCGGTAAGGAAAATGTCCCCCTACCTTGAGGAAGCCTCCCTCACACACTCCTATAGGGTGTAAACACACACCCTACTGCATCAGCACTGGAAAGGCGGACAGGATTGGGCCTTGAATCAGAATGCTCTATGGGATGGATTCTCTGGAAACAGCTTCTAAAAGTTTGTAGAAAAAGCCATGAGAAACCTAAGCAGAAAGGAATTATTTGCTCTTTCCAGAAAGTCAATTACGTCATTATAAAACAAAACCAACCAAAAAAGCACCCCTTCTATTTGCCAACCTTAGAGTTCATTCTGGTTGAACTGTCAGTGACAGGTTCGTTCGTATGTAGGAAATGTTTGTCAGGCTTAGAAGTTAATGAGCCACGTTTACTCTTACAGAAAAACACACTCAGAATGTTTGCTTGTCTTTAATTTTTTTTAAAAACAAACCCGTGTCCTATTTCTCACCAACACACTCTCTCGAAAACAGAAACTCGTGACCTTCTACAAGTACCGTACTGTAGGCTTGGCCTCCGTTTGCAAATGTCTTTCCTTTGCAACCCCGCCAAGCAGTCCCATTGCCTTTCCCCGAATCCTTATTCACACAGCAATCATGTGTTTGCTCAGAAGGCAATCCCACCATGATCAATGGGACTTACTCCCATGTAAGTGTATATACAGGATGGCAGTTTAAAAAGGGCCGGAGGAACTGCGCAGGGTTGGTGCAAATCGACTCCCAATTAGAGAGACTCGCCATAATGTGTGAACCGAATTACTTGGAAATACCACGCGGCAAGCAGTAGCACTTCCTTCCGCTGAAAAAATGGCCGGTTTGGGCTCGAAGGGCTGACGGAATGGGAGATTGGGAGGCAAAGAGCGGGAAACAGGGGTGGGGAGGGTGTCTGCAAACAAATAAGTCCTCTGCCAACCATTTCCCGATTGCCTGAATACAGCACTGATGGGAAGGGGAGGCTCTGAAATTCCTGCGCTGCGCTGCGCTGCGCTGCGCTGCACTTGGAACGCACGACCCTTCTCAGGGCACTAACCTCCAGCCGCTGCGCCCGGACTCCTCCTCTAGCGGCGTGACAGGCAACTATCGCCCTGCGCACGAACTGTCTGTGCTGCGCTTCCTGACACGCACGTAGAAGAAAAAATCTAGAGTCACCTTCCTTGGTAGGAAAGGACTCGCGGCTGCCAAATCCAGGCTACGCAGAAAGCCTGCATTTCTTCATTGTTTTCTGGGGGTGGCTCAGGCTGTCATTTCCTCCCTACCCCGCTACACAAAGGAGTGTGTAGTTCAACCGGGCTGCCTTTGCTCTACACAAGTTAGTTGTCCATTCTAGTTCCAGTCTGACACATAAGCTTAAGAGAATGCTGGACAACGGTAACGGAACCGTGCCCGGCGCAGAGCACAGGAACCATCAAGCCGCACGGCAGACATGACAAAGTACTAGACAGACACTTCAATTAGGACAGACTGGATTTCACAGGGGCTCTTGATGCCGTAAGCTGCGTTAGAGTGATAACAGTTACAGCGGCTCTCAGGAGGCAGTGTAGAAATTCAGAGCTTCCTCGGGGCAAGGATTTGGCAGCACCATTCCACCCCCCTCACCCACAAAACCGAAGCAAAGATAGAAGTTCATGCTCCTAAAAACTCAGATCTTCCTGTGGAGAGTTGACTGAACATTCTTTGTTTTGTTTTCGGTTTTAATGTTTTGTTTTTTAAAAAATGCCCTGCCAATCCTTCTTGCTTTTTGAGCAGACAAATACTGTACAATGATGACCAATATTATTTTGGCTTAATGGCAAATGTTATAGAGCATGGAGCATTCCCTTAGATCAATGGTTCCCAAAGTGTGGGTCTGTTGGCCACGAGTGGGTCACCATCCAACTTTGTTGGGTCACCAAACTGACAAGGCAGACTAGGCTATGTGCATCAAGGGTTAAACAACCTGTGACTTGCAGGGTTGGGGGAGCACTGCTGCCCAATCACCATTATAGCCACAGAGGCTTGAGCGGCTGGGAAACTGAAACTTTTTAAAAGATGGGTCCCAATGCAAAAACGTTCAAGAACAATTGACTTACCTAGATTTAAGTTAAAAGGAAAGAAAAAAGCTAGCAACCTGGGAAGGCTGTGGTTTCAGAGCAGGGGCTGCTTCGCCTTTCACCTTTGGCTATTTTTCTGCTCAAAATTGCCACTGAAAGGAACAAGGGAAAAAGCAGTGTCACATCCAATATAACTCAGTTCAGTTCAGTTCAATTTATTACGATCCAAGATCAGATAAGCATACAAACATAAAAACTTTACACATCATAAACAAGTAAATAAAACAGTTATGACAGAGATAAAGGTTAAAACAATAGACATTCTGTCTTCAGAACCAAACCACAATCAATGAATTTGGTAATCATGTTCTTGGGCCACTAAAACTCTGCGGATTTTGACCGCTGCTGCTAAAAAACTAGCACAGGATTTAGTCACTTGTTCGTTACTGCCAGAGAGCAACCATTTGGCAAGCTCCCCTACCCCAGATATCTGAAGACGCATGGTTAGGGGGAGAATAAACTTTTCACGGATACCCTGGTAAAACTGACAATAAAATAGAACATGCTCCCTGGTCTCAATCAACCCTGCACCACATGGGCAAAGTCTATCCATTAAAGGGGTTCCGTTGAACTTGCCGTCAAGGATCGCTGAGGGGAGCCACCCCCATCTGGCAAGAAAATATGCTCTTCTATGTGATGGTATCTCTAAAAGTTTTAAGTAGGCTGAAGGCCTGGTCAAATACTTACTATCATCAGAGGCAAGAAAATTAGAGCAAAGGCTTAGATCTTTCTGCCTTTCAGAATCTAAAACCCTCTGTTTAACAATTTCTTTGGCTCTGTCCAAACCTAGGGATAACAGAGCCTCCGGGGAAAACCCCAAGTGACTCAGTTTCCGAAAAGTAGTATTAAGCCAGTTAGAATGGAAATTATCACTTAGAATCAGTAGAGCTAAACCCTCCTGCGAATATTTAAGTTTGAGCCAAAGAAAAATAGATTGTAAAGATACTCTGGCTTCCACCGGAATTAGCCCAGCTTCTAAACGGAGACTACTATTCGAAGCATACCTTGCCACCTGAAAAACAGAGCGCAAGAATTTAGACTGCACACGCTCTAAAACATCAAAACAGGACAAGGGAGGTCCAATGAAAGTACCATACAGGAGTTGTGGCAAAACTTTTGCTGTATATAATTTAAGGGCTGCTGGGATATACTGCCCACTTCTTGATCTCAAAAATTTGTTAATTGCTTGGGTAGACTGAGAACCCATTTTAGCTGCATATTCATAATGAGGGCCATAGGACCCTGAGCAGCTAAGCAGGACCCCTAAATATTTATAGGTTTTAACCTGTTCAATTGGGTGGCCACCTAAACTCCAAGTCCTTACCTTTGGCCTTCTGCCGAAGGCCATTACCTTGGTCTTTTGGTAATTTATTACTAACTGATTAGTTAGACAAAATTGGCTGAATTTATAGAGTGCTCTTTTTAGACCAATAGGGGTCCGAGATAGAATTGCGGTGTCGTCGGCATATAGAAGAACAGACACTTGTCGGGAGGCTAAAGTAGGGGGATGGAAATCAGGTGATTTTAGATAATCAACAAGACTATTGATGTAAATATTAAACAGTGTGGGAGCTAAAACGCATCCCTGTTTGACACCCTTAACAGTCCTAATTGAATTTGTAAGATGACCCTTAGAAGAGCAACGAACTCTAAGTGAGGTTTCGGTATGGAGTGCTCGTATTAAGTATAATAGTCTGCGATCGATAGCCATCTCCTCAAGCTTCGCCCACAGCCTGGATCTGGAGATAGAGTCGAAAGCAGATTTCAAGTCAATAAATGCAATATAAAGGGAGCCCGAAGAACTTAAACCATATTTTTCGATAAGATGTTGTACTACCAAAACATGGTCTGTTGTTGATCTACCAGCCCTAAATCCAGCTTGTTCCTCAGCAATATAGTTAGTTTGTAATAGCCAATCCTTGAGTTTCTCCAGCAGATGACTAGCATATAGTTTGCTGATAACGCTCAGGAGACTGATTGGTCTATAATTTGCTGGGTCTCCCCTGTCCCCTTTCTTATAGAAGGGGACCACGATGGCCTCTTTCCATTCATTGGGAATAATTCCCGTAGCATCTATTCTAGTAAAAAGAGCAGCCAAAAGTGGACTCCAAAACTCCTTGTTTTGTTTTAACAGTTCAGGGGGGATATAATCAGGCCCAGGAGCCTTATGATCCCTAAGTTGACTTATGAGCGAGTCAACTTCCTTTGTTGTAACTGGGGGCCAAGGAGGTATATCATCCTCCATCAGAGAAAATTCATAATGGAGGTGTTCAAAATATAAACTCCGAAAATAAGATTCCCAATTTTGAGCTGGTATATGGGAGTCCAGAGGGGCAAGACTTTCCAGGTTTTTACCAGCTATCAATTTCCAGAACATTTGGGAATTTTTGGATTTGGCTGCCTGGATCAAAAGTTCCCAAAGAGCTCTTTGCTCAGCCTTCTTTTTTTCCCTAATGATTTTTTTGTAAGATTTTTTTAAGTCAGATAGTTGGACTTGATAGCAATGTGCTTCAGCTCCAGACTTAGTTTTAAATATCTTATAGGCTGAAATTAAAGCCTGTTTTGCCTGCTGACATTCTGTGTCAAACCACCTTTGGGAAGACCAACAGGACTGTTTCCTTATTGGCTTATTGACACTAGTTAGCAAGGGTTGGAGCTCCTGAATTATATGTTCAAACACTAATAGCATATCCAAGTCTGGTAAGCTTTCAACAATATCTCTCCGCCATAAGTCTACCTTTTCAGAGCCTAAAAGGGACCTAACCCTTTTCTCTAACAAGGGAGACCATTTAATACGGCGGATCTCCTGAGAGGCAAAATCCCCTAATTCAGAGAGAGGCCTAATAACTCAAAAATAACAAAACCAGCAAAGAGTCCTGTGGCACCTTCAAGGCGCCACTAACACATTTGTTGTAGCATACGCGTTTGTGCAAGCAATTGTTTCTGAAATCTAGCATGGCTATCAGCCAGTGGTGATCACCACATTTTGTGGAAGCAAAGTCCATACATTAATAATATGTGGTGTGAAGAAGCATCAAGCATCAGCTCTCACAGAAGGCTCAGACACCATTTTACAGATGACCCAGCAGGTGGAGGTCTTGTGTTTCATCAAGAAAAGAAAGGGAGGATATACGTAAATAGATGCATTCTATAAATCTTTTATTTTGGAAGTTAAGAGTTGCAAACCTAGATACACTTGCTTGGAGTAAGAGCCCAATCCTATGGGCTCGTATTGCTGGCACTGCTACTCAGTGCTGGCTCCAGGAGTCGTAAACACCCAGTGGGGAGAGAGCACTGGCGCTGGGATAGCGCTGCACCAGTGCCAGTTGGGGTTGACCCTTGGCACCACAAGTGAGCCCACAGCACAATTCGCTAGTAAGCTCTGTTGGGGAGGGGAGGGGGTGGAATGGGTAGAGGGATGGTGGACATTGGGGAGGATCCGGCCTGCATGTGTGGCAGGGATGGCGGCAGCCTCTGAATATGAACCCCCACATGCATGAGCCAGGCAGATCGACACAGCTCTCCTCAACTCTGCACCCACTCAATAGCCAGCAAAGAGGAGACCCATGGGCACCTCAGCAGCATTACTCGAGATAATGTTGAGTAATTTTTTGTTTTATTGTATTTTAATATTGTTTAAATTGTTTTTAATGTTGTTTTTATATTTTTTTATTGTTGTAAATGCCGCCTTGAGTGCCTCGGGCAATAGGCGGGGTATAAATTCAATAAATAATAATAATAATAATAAGGGAGGAAACGCTCCCTTCCCCTGAGGAGGCCCTGGTGGCCTCAGCAGCCTCAGGATACAGTCGCAGTTTTGGCACCGTTGCTCCTCCAGGGGCCACTGAGCATAGGATTGGGCTGCCTATGCCCTTAAATTGAATGACGCCTTCTGAGTAGATCTGGATAGGCTTGCGTTTAGGATTTTTTTTTAAGTATTAGCCTTCCCCCCCCCCCCAAAAAAACCCCACAAACTAACTTCAAGGTGACTTTACAAGAATAGTTGAAAACAACAACAAATAAACCATCAAGATACCAAGAACAACTTATAATTAAGGAACATACCAAGTGCAAGGAGGGAAAGAGGATTAAACTCTGTTGCTCTTGGAGATCCTGTTAAACTTAGAAAAATCAAATTCAGGACATGGCCCATAATAAAATAATGCTAGTACCGTCTGAGAAGGAATTTAGGCTGCTATTTTTATAGATTTACTGTATATGTATTCAGGGTTTTATGGGGCTGGTTTTTGGACACATTTTATTGAACGTATTTTGTTCTTGTTTCATAATTTTTAAATTATAGTTTTATTGACCTATTTTGTATTGTGTGTTTATTATGACTCATTTGTTAGCCTCCTAGAGCACCTGTTGGGGAAGGTGGGATAGAAATGCATAAATAAAGAGGAAGAAAGGAATGGATTGCCCAATGATTGTGGCTAGCACTCCCCTGTTTCTCACAGCTCACTCCACCAGTCTGCTAATGGACTCTGCTTACCATATTCTATGCAGACAGGTGATGCTATTTTGTGCTGGACCACCATTACTGACAACTGCCCAGACATTAGGTCTATCTGCCTCATGCACCCATGTTGAGAACCACGGTTTTAGAGAGAAAAACAACTTCTCAACTTTATCCAGTGTTCTCTTGTATATTGATTTTACAATCCTTTGTTGTTTTTAAAGCCAATCAAAAAAAAAAGTGTGCTCAATTGAGAATAATACCTCCAGGCACTTTCTCCTGGCCCCCCACTTCTTTCTGACCTCTTCCTCTGCAGTGGTCCTGTCCAGGATTTGCCTTCCTTTGCATCCCTTCCTTCCGTGGAAATCTGTGTTGTACTGGTTCCAAGTCAGCTCTCACTGTTTTATACCCTCCATGGAGCATCACGGTAAGACATGTCCTCCAGGAAGGTTTCCTAATCCTGGCTGTGTTAGCAAGTGACATTAATCAAAGAGTAAAGTACCGTGCCTGCTGGGGATTGCTATAGAGTCTGAAACCTGCTGGCACTCTCAGACTCATTTTTAACCACTATGTCAAATTGGGTTGTTTGAACAGAAGATCTAATGCAGGCATTTAAAAGGAGCTGCCTGGCAAGGTGACAAACCAAGCTCCAGCATTCCTAATTTCATAAATAGGAACAGTTTAATTGAGAAGTGGTTTGCAATAGATAGTAAATAGGTTTGCTCGTGTTGTCATTATGCTGCAGTATTCTGCATTATTTTCAACAAGGCAAAATGGCCTGGAGATGCCTTCAGAACTGAGTGCTGTCAATGCTTTTCTGTTTAAAAATGAGACCAGAAGGGCCTAACTGCTTGATGTGATGGAACAGCCCTATATTTTGTCTACATGCCTGCATGTATTGTTCATACATAATGTGGAGCTAGTTGGGAGGGTGAGATCTACATGAAAAATAGTGCTCAGGGAGGGGATTAAAACCCTTGTGGTGCTTTGTTGCTATAAGTAATTTTTCTCAACAGCCCAGCTCACTTCCAGTATTGCTTTGTATGTGAACAGTGAAGGCGCTGTGAATGATTGCTTGATCATGTCTAGATTGGACCTCAGATGCAAAACAACATTCAGTTCTGCTGCACTGGAATGGGTGGCATTGATTGAAGGCTCCCTTTAAGAGCCTATCTCCATAATAAGCAGTCACAGCATTCCCCAGTTGCTGTTCAGCTTTTGCATGATAGTCTTGCAGACTCCCATGTGCGGGTAATGGATATGGGTGATTGGGAGGAAGGAAACAGCTACAATATTGCTCCCTACTGCTACTTGTGGACATGTAAAGGGAAGACTTTGTTGTCTTCGGCATTTTTTGTGTGTGCATTTGTAATGTGATCACTCCCTTCAGCATTGAGATGTCACCAGGAAATATGGTACAGAACATGGGCAAACATTTCAAACAGCTCCACTCCCTTTTCAAATAAAGAGAACAATGCATAATACTACATAGTACAGCAATATGTTCCTTGGAGGCTAAGATAACAGGAATTAAAATTTGCTTGTACATTCAGGTTGCTCTTCTATGTTTCATGATCAAATCTGAGCTCAGCCCTGCACTTCTTTTCAACTTCTATTCCATAAATATGTAAAACACACTATAATGCTATATGTCTTTGGAACACTGAATGATTACAGTAAAACCCGGTGTACACATTTATGCCATAATTCTACATTTAACATTCAAATGCCACCTCAACCCCTGCAGTCATTTAACTGGGATAAGAAAGAAATGGAAGATGCAGAGTGCATGCAGTATACACTGTGAGTATACACTGTGAGGTTGATTTTGCATACAGATATGGTTCCACTAAGCAAGCCTTCACACTTGCATGGACAAGTGAGTCCTGTTTTGCAATGTCCTTCGGTTCTTTTCAATGATTTCAATTGCCCCTAGAATGAAAACCTCAGCCCATATTTGAATGGACTTTAGTTGGCTTTTCTCCCTCAGGGTTTCCATTCTGGTGATTTTACCCACTTCTGAAAGGGAATTGTTTTAAAATTACAGTGAATTGAATGTCGCCCGTTGAAATCAATAGAAACATTTTTTAAAAAGAATCAAATTGAAACGAAGCAACTATCTGAATCAGGCACAACAACAAAACAAAGGGTAAATGAGCCAGTGAAACAAATCTGTTTGGTGGCCTGCTTTGCAGCAGAGTGAAATCTGAAACAAATATTTTTATTTTTGCACACCCCTAAGGGATATATGTTTCCTGCTGCTATATCCACAGCTCTTTCCTTCAGCTGCACTGTAGATTCGCATACTATGTGCCATCAAATGCTCAGTTTCTGCTGAAGATTCTATTCTCTAGTTATCATTAAGGCAAAATGAGACGTTTTAGATCTGGGGAAAATGACACATTCAAGGTCCTGAACAATTCCGCTAGAGCAGGCTATCTAAATGTAATCATAATGGGTACAGGAATGGCAGGCTTGTATGCAAGGAGGATGAATTGGGTTCTCAGCCACTGCAGCAGCCTCTTGCAGTCGTGCATGACTGTGAGATATGACTGCCTGTACTTGCTGGCCCAAGGCAAAAGCACCCCGGGGGAAGCATTCAAGGGAACGCTGCATGGCATTTTAAATGATTAATGGCAGTCGCTGTACCTTTTCCTTGCATAAGTGACCTCCTCCCATGAAAACTGGCATTTTCTTTGTGCTCCAGCCTCCCCTTCCTGCTGCTGTGGTGATTATGTGACTATCGGTTGTCATCTCTCCTCAATTGTGTATCTTCACATATCACTCGGCGGTGGCTCAGGCAGCCCCGGTATTTTCTTATTTTCAGATCGCCGTCCCCAGTCGTGATCCTCATGACACATTATCACTTATTGATGAGTTCTTGGGACCAGCTGTATTCCTGGGGCCTGTGATGGAGTTCTTTCCATGGGGATCTTTCCCTTTTCGCCAAAGGGGCTGTTACCTCGTATAGTTTGTGTTCCATACAAAATAACAATAGCCTGCTGGAAAGGATTTTGCTGATGATTTCTCATGAATGTGTCCTGGGCACAGAGGCATTGCCGTTTGTGTAAACTGGATTTTACAGATCTGTGCTGGTGGGACTGCCAAGCTATGGGCCAGTGAGCATACCTGCCTTGTTGACAGCAGCTGCTTTTGTGCCTCTGCCTGCCAATTTCCACCACCACCACCCTCAAATCCTGGTGAAGAAGCTGTATTTCTGCAACCCTAAGAAGTATAACTGTTTCACTGTCACCATCAAGGTGTGTGTGTGTGTGTGGGGGGGAACAGAGCATCTTGGAAACTAGCCTCCCTGATCTATAAAGGGGTTCCCAAACTCCAACCCTGTTCCCTTCCTAGTAAACTGATGCAAGACCGATGATTAGTAAAAATGACAAGGACTGTATTAAAGCACTTGGTAAACAAATAATTGGGGAGGGGGACGCAGAAGATCAAAAAGCACACACACACACACACACACACACACACACACACACACTTGGGTGCCCAAATCGGCAGCACTTAATTGTAGTTGCAGGTTTCTGGATATCATTACACCTCTCCAACTGCCAAGGAGAGGATGAGAACTAAACAGTACATAAAAGCATTCTCTGTAGGAGCCGCAGTTGAGCATGCTTGGGCATGCCACATGACCTAATGTATCCTAAATGTAGTGGTCCATTTAGCTGGATGGCTTACAACAACCTGGCATCCTGACTTGGTCAGGTGCACTTGGGGGTGATTCAGCGGGTGCCCAAGATGCAGTTTGTAAAAAAGTACAAACTCAGTGGGCTCGGAAATGGTGGCTTGCCATGGTGCTTGGGGAAAGGGCATGGAGAAGAAGGGAGAAAGGTTGAAAAGAGAAGGGACCAGTCTGATACTCATCACGGAACAACAGTTCTTGGATAGAAGAGAGAATGGGTGCACTTAATGCAGCATCAGTAGGGCTCAGACAGTTTAATCCTGTGCATGCTTACTCAGAAGTAAGCCTCATTAAATCCAATGGGACTGACTCTCAGGTAAGTTTGCATTGGATTACAGTGTAAGCAATTCACAAATGGCAGCAACAGCAGCAAAACCAAGAAAACGACAGACAGCACATCAGAAGGGACTGTTGTCCAGCTTCTATAACCAAAATATCCATAGGGAAGCATAGAGACTGTCGTGGGGTGAGCTCATCAAGGAGATTTTTTTTTTAATGGCTCAATAGCCCTTGATGGTCCATCCTGGTTTGAGATGAGTGCCTCTTCTGTTCAGCACTTTGCAGAGGTAGGGTACAGTAAAAGGTTCCTTGATTGCTCAGGAGGATTGTGCTATAATTGTCGTACAACTCCTGATTTAGTTCTAATGAAGGTGGGGAGGGTGCACCTCTTTCATGCCACTATCAACTTTAGTCAGAAAGTTCCCGGGAAGTGGCTTATTTACAGGTTTAAATCTGCCGATCAGAGCAGTGACATTCCGACAAGGGGGTGGGGTGGCAAAATGCTAAGTGTTGCCAGAGCCTGAGCTCCTGTAGCTCCTGAGCACTGTCCTTCCTCCTTGTCTTCAGAGCTATTCGCAGCTAGGAGAAGCGGCTTTGCCCTCTGAGCCATGAATGGATCTGGAGGTGAGGGTGTGTGACCCTGTTACACAGGAGCTCAGGCTTCTGCAACACTTAGCATTTTGGCCCCCTGCAGGAACACCACCGGATCAGAGTAAGGCACAACTGGTTGTGGAATTTTCCAAGGAAGGCAAGGCATTTCCTAAGCCAGCCAGCAAGAGCTGGGAGTGTGGATGCGGGTGGGGGGAGTTGCTCTGATGATCAACTCTTGGCCTTTTTCATAAGGCT
>JAJKFI010018161.1:0-10598 GCA_029204185.1 Lerista edwardsae | reverse complement strand
AGAGAGAGAGAGAGAGAGAGAGAGAGAGAGAGAGAGAGAGAGAGAGAGAGAGCTTTTTGCAGCATAGCGATAGAATATACAATGCAATGTGTTAAAAGCAAAATCCAAGGGGACTGAGAGTGGGGAAGAGGACATAAAGCAAAACACAACAGCAATAAAACAAGAGTGTTAAGTCCAGAGTTGACACTTTGGGAGGATGTGTCTGATACAAACATTTGTCTCGCCAGCGCTCTTGGAAACACGGGTGCTCTGCGGGGTCAGTGTAGGTTAGCAATGTGGACGTCTGGTGGAAGAGTTCCCGGGATTGTTAAATCAGCACACTCTGCACGATAAATGTTAATGACTGCCATGCGCTTGGCTCCAAGAGAGAACCTTTCCAATATTGGGTGGGCGCTCCCTCTCCCTCTCCCGCTGTCTCAGGCTCATTTTGAAGGCATCTTTATGTGGTGTCATAAAGCAGAATTTTTTGTACATTGTTTGGCAGTTAGAGGCACAGCGATAGCACTTTGGCCTGCAAAACTTCCCCCATGTCTCCACCGTGCCTTGTTTTATACCCAAAATATGCCTCTGACCCACACAGAGCAGCAATTATCTCCATTTTATTTTTATACATAACTAGCTTGTCCTTACCCGGTGTTGCCTGGGTATTTATTTATCCCAAGCTTCTATTAGACAGGAAAAGGAATGAATTCTATCTGTGGTGTAAAATCGAAGTAATTGTATGTACAGGAAATTAAAAGTATAAGTACAGTATAAAAATTATAAAGTAAAATATTTTACAAATTCACTATAATATTAACGGAAAACTTGATTATGTACAACATTTTTAGTTTCACCTCCAGGAGCAAGAGTAAATAAATTCTTGGGTGAACCCACCCTTGAGCAAGCAACATAAAGTTGTCCGTGGGAGAAACACGGCAATCTCAAATCCACTCCGCAGTACTTAATAGACTGCCCCTGTGACTTGTTGATCGTGATCGAGAATGCAAGTCTCACTGGAAATTGCAATCTCTTAAAGTTAAAAGGGAGATCCGTCGGAATGAGTGTTATCTGTCTTTCACCATCTCCCTTTCTTGTTAAGATAGTCGCTTCAGTTACAGTACCCAGCATCTTCTTGACACACAGCCTTGTGCAGTTGCAAAGTTTTGGCGGGTCGAGGTCCCATAGTAAAATAATTGGAGATCCCAGTGTAAGTAAAAGACGATGTGGTGGCAGTCCAGCTGGATCAAGTGAGTTTAGGAAGTCTGATGGGAAATTGAGGACCTCATAGGCATCTACGACGGTATCGATAGACTTGTATTCAGTGACTACGCCTGGTAACATGGCAAATATTTGATTGGAGTCCAAGACCGTGGCATAATATGCCTAAAAATTTCCAGAAGGTTCTACAGAGTTCTATTCGTTCTATTCGACTACACTTGGGCTTCAATGTCATCAGGACTGTCACCAATCAGATTAGCAACCCCGAAAACTATGGATTTGACACTAATGTCTGTCATTTTGGAAATGTTATTGTTCATGCCTTCTCACCCCCCCCCATGCTGATGGGGGCCGAACGTGGACTTAAATGGCATCAGGAGTGTCACCGTTCATCTCAACGACCCCAAAAACTATGGATTCAACACTAATATTGGCCATTTTTGATTATTTTTACATGTCACCCCCTTCCCACCCCCACCCCTAGGGGTGTCTTACCCCCACAGTATTTCTAGAAGTGGGATGTGTTTTGAAATCTGAAATCAAATGGAGTCCACTATGCCACCATCAATGTGCTGCGGATATTCTATTTCCAAGGACTGTATCTTGCACCCCTTCTCACCCCCCATGCTGAGGGGGGCCGAACTCAGACTTAAACAGCATCGGAAGCATCACCGTTCATCTCGGCAACCCCGAAAACTATGGATTCAACCCCAATGGCGGCCGTTTTCGAGTATTTTTATGTGGCACCCCCTTCGCACCCCCACCCCTAGGGGTGCTAGGGGCATCTTACCCCTGCAGTATTTCTTTCCAGATCGCAAGGCATATGTGTACCAAGTTTGGTGTAAATCGCTCCAGGCGTTCCAGAGCTATTCTGGAGCATACATGCATACATGCATACATGCATACATACATACATCCTTTTTTATATAGATTTATATCTGAAAGGCAAGATCCAGGAAGTGACGCTCTGGAAAATGCCTACATAGTCTAAGGAAGTCTAACTCTCTGTCAGTGACGTGTCCTGTTTCTGGTCGGTTGTAACCCATTTGTGGAAAGATTGCTCATGTTTGCTGCAGTTTGGACTGTGCGTTAAAAGTTTATGTTGAAGGACCTGTTTGTCCTATCCTTAGTAGTAGCAGCAGCGGCAGCAGTAGTCCTCTGGGTTCTGGCAGGTCCTTCTGATACGGGAGACCATCCAGTGGTATGCAAAAAGAGTGCCCGGGGGGGGCAGCCACAAGTACCAGGTTGCAGAGAGGTGTCTGAGAGGCCACCCCAAGATGGCGGCTGCAACAAGGGTGATCCCAGCTGTAGCCTCAATTTGGCTAGTGCAGGTTTCAGCCACTCTCAAGAGAAGTGTGTCTGTTGGTAGGATTATATATACACCGTTATAAAGTTAGGTATTAATATACAAATATAAATATACAAGCTTAGAAAGTTAGTGTTTGTGCGTATATGTGTGGGTGTATATGTGGGTGTTCAATAAAATAAAATGTTTACTGAACTTCCTCCTCCTCCTCCTCCTCCTCCTCATTATGATGATGATGATGATGCCATGGTTATTACTTAAAATAATTTTGTAATGAGGGGTGCCAAAAATGAATTTCAGTTGCAAAATAACCTTGGTATGCCACTGACACCATACAATTGTCTTCTCAGTCCTTACCTGGCATGACTGATTAGATTTGCTGGGGGTGGAAGGTTACCAGTTCTCTCTGAGGGAGGGGATGCTTCTTGGAATGACGCTGGTTTGCCCCCTTTCAAAGAAACCCTCCCTAAACTTCACCATGTTGGATAATGTGGACTGATGGTTGAGCTGCTGGTACTGCCTGAAGCTAAGCAGGAGAATCCATGGTCTATTTTTGGATGGGAGACAGAATGCCAGGCTGTGGCAAGCTGCAGTACCTGTTGTGGCAGAATGGAGTCGCTGTGGAGCTGATTACTTAGCCAGTGCAGGAATGTGTGAGAAGCCCAGCTGGCAAAAGAATGGAGCATGTCCATTCTTGTGGACTTGTCCAGGCTGGACTTATGATCACCAGCTGAAGCTCAATGGCAGCAGCCAGAGGAGAGAACCACACTGTGAAGGCTACATCTGGGACTGAGCATCCTGTGAAGCGCAGAATACTGAATATTTGTAAACAAAACGAAACATTGACAAATGGTGGTTTGGACTAACCTGCCCATATAAACTGCCTTGGGCATTTACTTCAGCACGAGAAAGGCAGGTTATAAATTCTTCAAATAAATAAATAAACATAAATAAATTGCAACAAACCATGGACCCCATTTCTACGCAAGGGGATTGAGTGGCTAGTGGCCAGGGATTCTTGGGTGGGACATATTATCTGGACCTTGTTCCGACCAGTTTTAGGCCTGGTTCTGAAACAGAAACTGGTTTGGTGGGCCTAATGCTCTCTCAGCTGCTTCTGACACCATCAGTTGTAGTGTAGGCAGGCAGATATTTTGTGTGACTGTTTTAATGGCAAGCAGCTGGGTGGTGGAGGTATGTGAGCCATGCAGGATTGGTGTGTGTGTGTGAGATTTTGTCCCATAATACTGATTCACTGTATTGCTGCTGCTGTCGAGTTTCTTTGCGACTGTTTTCAGTGTTATTTGCAGCGCGCTTGCTTGGCAAAGCATATGCTCTGCATACTGCCTTTATAATAAGGTTGATTGATGCCTCTGCCTCGTACACAGTTGCCAGCTGGCCAGATTTGAACCATCCTGAACAGTGTTTTGTTCTTTTGTTGTTGCTTCACCCTGCCAGCTGACTCTTCCCCACCTGAGCTTGCACGTTCAGCAATAAGGCAGTTTCCAGTTTCCATGAATTAGCATGAACCCACCTAGTTACCAGTCAGGATGGCTGTGTGCTCTCTCCAAACTCAGAAGCCTCTCTGGGTAGCAGTTGAAGGGTGGGGGGTAGGCCTTAATCTGTTGGGTTGTCTGAAGGCACCTGGTTGGTCTTTTTAGGAAACAGGATGTTACACATGAGGGAAATTGATGGTGTGTTCAGCGATAGAGTGCAACAACTTAAGGGATTGGCATGAAATAAGGATGAGACAAACAACAGGAAACACATTGGAGTGATAGACAGTAAAAGAGAAGGGAGGGTTTAAATGTTAGACCACAAATTCCAAAGCAACTGACAATTCTCGTACCAAACCAGAGGAGAAATGGAGAGAAACCCAAAGCAGTGCATCAGCTTGACTGCACATGGGGACACAAATGGTCACGGGCTTTGGTGATCAATGATCAGGGGTGCCAAAGTTAGTATTTGAAAGGACAAGGCTTGCATTGTTGTAGGAATCCTGGGGCACAGTCATGTCCTAATTCAAAGATGGGGAAAAGGAAGAAATGGACAACCCCAGGAGAGCAGGCAGTAGCTTTAGGACTCAAAGCTATCGCGGGGGCGGGGAAGACAGCGAAACGGAACGGTACGCAATGGGCGGGCTGCCGCTCACCCGTTCCTCCTGCACAGCGTACCGGTTACATGACACTACTGCCTGGTATTCTGTATGGAGATGGGGCTGTGTGTGGTGTTCTGTGCACTTGAGAGAAGGTTACATCAAACTCCCAAGTTTAATATTCTACTGCCCTCGTTTGCTCCCTCTATATTTTTCTGGCTTTACTTTTAACCCACAAGCCTTGTACATACAAATAGCCATTTTCTTTTTTTTTAAAGTACCTTTTTCAGTGCTTACGGCAAATGGTGAAATATTTTCCATTTATTCTCGTTGCATAGAAGGTCACCCAGCCCTATGCAGAGGATGAAGTTATAGGAGCAAAATGCAAACAAAATCTGTTTTTTTGAAGCATTTTGAGCTCTGGCTAGCCTTGTAAAGCGAAAAATGTGCACCCCCTCCCCCGCTGAATCAGCTTAATTGGACTGCAAATGAACCCTCAGCACCCTTAACTCAAGAACTGTCATTGCCTCCAAGAAACTTCGTGACAAAACATTAAGACGGGGTGTGCATAACAACACACAACCTCTTTAGTTCCTTTTTAAAATGTCTTCTCTCCGAATGGTTTTTGCTTGAAATGAACTTTCACAGGGTTGGGAGCCTGCCATCCTGTACGCATTTTCCTGAAAGAAAGCCCCATTGAACACAATGGCATTTATTTATAAGTATATATACTTATATTAAGGGCACAATCCGCACCTGGAGTTAAGCCAGCACAAGGGACACTGCAAAATATGTTTGAACCACTCTCGGAGCCAGAAAGGCCAGCACACAGACATGCCCCATCCTCCAAGAGTGGTCCAAACACACGCTGTAAGAATATTTATATTCTTCTTAACAAAAGCAAAAAGTTCGCAGTTTTACAGACAAAATCAAATACCTAAATCGCTCCCTATCCCCAAAGGGCTCACAATCTGAACAGTCACAGAACACCAGCAAACATTCCCTAGAAAAGATTCTGTGCGACGTTGAAAAGGAAGGGTTATTCTTTTGCTAATATATACAATAGGAGCACCACTTGAAAAAAGTACTTCTATGTCCAGTTAGCAGGATATAGGCTATACCCAATCTAATCAAAATATGGAATGCATTTGATTTTTCCACCTATTTGGGTTCAAAATAGCCTTATAAAGTAGACAAGGACCAAAATAGACCTCATATCCATATTCCATATGGATATTAATTGGACCAAGAGACACCTTTAAAGTGGTGTCCTCTTCTGTTCAGTTGGGGGAGAGCAACTGTGTCCTCTTCGCCCCATCAGGGTGCCTTTTCCAGTGGCCATTGCTGGGGTCTCTGGTGCTTCTTCTGATGCTACCTGAGTGTAACAGGTGTTGGAAGGCTAAAGGGGCAACTCTCTTAATGGCAGGCGCTGCAGTGCACCTGGGCTTTTGTGGTGTGTATGTTGTGTTATGTGTTTCTGCCCAAATCACATGGGATTTTGGGGGGGGGTACTACTCCATTTAAGGCATTATGCCTGAAAAAAATTCATAGGGCTTGGTTTTAAGAAAATAGTTTTATAGGGAATTCTAAAAGCTACATGTTAGGTCAAGCAGTGCATCAAATATCTGCTTCCAATGTCTGTACTGCCCAACCAGCCGGTATACATTCTTCATATATTCTACTGTTATTAAGACGCCATGGTGGAAGGGGAAAAAACAGAACTTGGCACACTTGCAGGGTTTTTTTTTAGGAATCCAGAAACACGCTTGTATGCAACTCATACAAGCTAGACATTGGTTTCTGGGGGAAAGGCCCAGATTTCCAATAAGCCCTGTTTTGAAGAGGGGAAAAGCTAATATAGAGTCCAAATTTCTAAAGTGCACACTGCAAAAGCAGCCAATTTATTATCTTAGCCTTCAGGTCAGGCTTCGACTAGGCTTAAGGCACGTGCAGTTAGCAGGCAGCCCAATCCTAAACAGCTTAGGCTTAGCAAGGCTTAGCAAGGCTTAGTAAGGCCGGCACAGCAGGGCTGCATTCTAAACCCAGTATGAGGCGGCAGCAGCACGGAGCAGGGCAAGGGGAGATTTTCCCCTTAAACCCAGGTAAGCACCAGCCAGCCCTATGGGGCTGTTCAGATCCGCTCCTGCTGATTTGCAGGCTCAGGCGAACGTGTGCAGCAACAGCCCGAATTGGGGCCACCTTGGCCAGGGATGGGGCTTAGGATACGGCACAATGGCTGTCAGCCATCGCCGCCCATTGCATTGCCCTGTTACGCCCCTGGCATGCCTCTGGAACGCCCTCCGCGATGTCTTGCACCGACCAAGCGCTGCTGGTGCTTGACTGGTGCATGACTGGCGCAGCCCACAGGTGTAGCAGCACCTGAGCACTGGCGCTGCTTCTAGCACTGGTCCAGCGCCTGACTCACTGGTGCAGACGCACCTGATGGCAGAGTTGCACCAGCACTGGATTGGTGCAAGAGCACAGTGCTGGTGCAACACCAGTATCGGGTTGTGCTCTGAAACTGTAGGTTTAGCTGAAACTGTAGGTCAACTTAAAAATCCAAGTGCAGTTTAAGACAAAGTGAAGATTTCAGGCAGGCTCTGAGTAAGCCTGGCCTTTGCATACCCTGGGGGCTGATCCAATCTCCCTTTAATCAGCAGCCCTTGTCTATTTAGCCGAGACAGAAGGTTTAGCCAAGAGGGTTAATGCCTCCTTTTGCCCGAAGATAACACCTGAAGATCTCAAGGTCGTCCAATCCCTTGGAAACTGCGGTTGATTAAAAGCTGAGTTTCAGCTGCCTCGTGGGAGGAGGAGTGTGCTGAAATCAGCTGCATCTCTGGTGGCAGCAGGGAAGCCTCATCAGCCAGCAGACGACAGACGGGTGGCTAAAGAAAGAAGGCTAAATCCAGAAAGAAAGATCTGTAGGAGTGTTGTTCTTGGAAGATAGAACATTCTGTAAAATTGTAAAAACCTTCGGGTTTGTGAGAAAGTCTGCCTATGTAAACCGCCTTGAGTTCAATCATTAGAGAAATCTAGTTATATTAAGAAAGGTGGTATATAAATAAATGTATTATTATTATTATTATCATTATCATTATCATTATCATTATCATTATCATTATTATTTCCATTCTCCACTGACCACCATTCCCAAAGCCTGGAATGTCCCTTACCTTTATCAAGTGACCACTCTTGGTCCAATTCTGATGCATCCTAGTCAATTAATCTCCTGCAAGAGATCCAACAAGGATCTCTAAGATAATTGATTTGTAGTTTGAAATGCCCAGTGTGTGTCCTCCTCCGCAAAAGGTTGTATGGGTTCCTTACTCTTCAATATCTTAAAAACCCCCACATCACATCACATTCCCAGTAGCGGAGCAGGGAGAGGTTCCTGAGAGTTGTCTTTGCAAAGGCAGGACTTTGGAGAGATCAGAAAGATATCCATGGAAGAGCATGAAATTATTATCATTGGCCATTATATCGAAAAGGAACCTCCATCTCCAGGAGTAGTCTATATCCAAATTCCAACAGGACTTGGACTTTCCATTTTGGGAAGTCTTTTTTTGTCATGTGTGCATCTTATAGCACCGCATATGCACGTTGAGATTGTACTCAATTGTACATCCCATTTTGAGACTTACATGCAGGTAGGCAAGTACAGGATTGCAACCTTAATATTGTGTAGTGTTCTCATTTGATTTTTTTTTAAGTTACATTGAAGGAATTTCTCTCTCTCTCTCTCTCTCTCTCTCTCTCTCTCTCTCTCTCTCTCTCGTATTTATTTTAAGCCATTTATACTTTCCAATCCCAATGAGAAGCACAGGGTGGCTTACATGATTAAAACACAATATAATATCCATTGCATCATTCCAAAAGTCAAGCGAAATAACAGTGGCAAAACAGAGAAGAAGAGCAATCAGCCAAGCCCTCCAAAGGCAGCCTTGAGATGGCTCATCACCTAAAGCTAAGAGGAACAGAAAGGTATTAAACCCCTTTGGAATACCAGCATTCTCTTAATGCACAAGAAAAGAAACATACAATTTGCATCGCTGCTGTGTGTCTTCCTAATTGGAAATCTCTTGGGCATGCATTCTTTAAATAGTGTATAGAGAATATGTGAAACCTAATTGAATTAGACTGTAAACTAGAATATGCTGAGCAGGCTATTCGAGGATGTTCCTCTAATTGTCCAGGGAACATGAAAATTATACACTTTTTTTGCCCTTTCTACAAGGGAGCAAATGCAACAGCTTGGGAGGAGATGAGAACTGCCAGTTTTTTCACAGGGGATATTCAAGTTGCAATTTCTCCTGGACAGAATAATTCTATGATTTCATGAGCGCTCAGATTTAAGATTGACCGCTGGCAAGAAGTGAATCTGAATTTATCAGGCAGGAATTACCAGATGGGCAATTAAAAAATCTGATCCTGCTCCAGTATGTTATCCAGTATCCTCTAACACTAGTGAAGCACACACACACAAACACCTGGAGATCGGTGTTAGATGATATTGGTGTTTTATGTTTTACATGTAAGCTGATGCAGATTTTGCCACGCCACTCCCAAGAGCCATGGTTCAGTGGAAAGGGAAGGATTCTTACACATAGCATGCAGGAGCTCCCAGGTTGAGAATCTTCTGGCAGGGCAGGGAAAGACCCCTGTACGCAGCTTTGGAGCAGTGGTTCCCAACCTTTTTTGCACCAAGACCCCCTTTTTGGGTATGACAATCCGTCAGGACCTCCCTACAATCTTGGGCCGGAAATTATGTCATTAAACAAGAAGTGAAGTCATTGTTTTTTAATAAATCACACTTTTTGAAAGTCAAAAGAACTCCACACCCTTTTTAGAATTTTCTGAATGCTTTGAGTCTAAGTGAGTCTGAGTTTTGAGTTCAGTAATTGATTCAGCACTGAGAGCAACACTGAACAGAATGCATTGTGGCTTCTCTTTGCCATTGCTGATCAAGGTGATGGTCATATTTTAGATAGCCTTCAGACTATTTACATTCCTCTTCCCCATGTGCTGAGACTCACCTAGGCATGCACATGGAAGGCGTGACATGCCCGCTTGGAAAGAGACCTGGGAGAGACTTCATCACAAGCATATGCACACACGAAGACAAGCCCATCACAAGGCTAATTCCCACCACCACCACCACAAGTATTGAGGAAGTGGCAGTTTAATGGGGAAGCCTCTTCCCTGGTCAAAATAAAGCTTCCAAGATGGTGGTGTCCAGCTCTTTAAAATGGCTGCCTCAAGCTCCTTGTGAAAATCGGTTTATGACCCCCTTGGGTGTTCACAACTTTCAGTTTGGGAACCATTAGTCAATGAAGATAATCCTACTTGGCTGATTTACAGAGGTGACAGCAGGAGGTTCTGACTTTGAACTGGAAAAAGTAGCATAGGTGGTAGCAACAGCAAACCCACTTTTCACCTGCCTAGCACCCAATTCCTGATGGGAGCCATTTCCTTTCCCAGAATGCACTGGGGCATCAAACTATTTGGATACATGTCCCAGTGCAGTCTGACCACCAGAAAGGCAAACAGCTCATTCACCACTTTTGCATTCTCACAGGTGGTAGATTTTCCAAGACTAAAAAGCCCCCACAGTTCCCTGAGAGGTTCCCCACACAAATGGCATTGGCTTGGGGAGGGGCGTGTTTTCAGTTTTCTTGAGTCCCTCCTAAATCTGCTAAATTCTGGGTCACAAAATATTTGGCCTACTAGTGGCTCACCTGTTGATCTTACCTCTCTCTCTCTCTCTCTCTCTCTCTCTCTCTCTCTCTCTCTCTCTCAGCTTAGTATACTTTGCAACGTTGTTGTGAGAATAACATTAGGTAGTAAGACTGTGTCCTTAAGCCTTGCAAGTGTATGGATTTATTGATGTATTCAATTTGTACCCTGCCTTTCTCCCCAAAGGGCATCCAAGTCGTGGGCATCCAAGTTTCAGGTGTGTGTGTGTGTGTGTGTGTGTGTGTGTGTGTGTGTGTGTGTGTG
>JAJKFI010018159.1:0-10600 GCA_029204185.1 Lerista edwardsae | reverse complement strand
AGAGAGAGAGAGAGAGAGAGAGAGAGAGAGAGAGAGAGAGAGAGAGAGAGAGCTTTTTGCAGCATAGCGATAGAATATACAATGCAATGTGTTAAAAGCAAAATCCAAGGGGACTGAGAGTGGGGAAGAGGACATAAAGCAAAACACAACAGCAATAAAACAAGAGTGTTAAGTCCAGAGTTGACACTTTGGGAGGATGTGTCTGATACAAACATTTGTCTCGCCAGCGCTCTTGGAAACACGGGTGCTCTGCGGGGTCAGTGTAGGTTAGCAATGTGGACGTCTGGTGGAAGAGTTCCCGGGATTGTTAAATCAGCACACTCTGCACGATAAATGTTAATGACTGCCATGCGCTTGGCTCCAAGAGAGAACCTTTCCAATATTGGGTGGGCGCTCCCTCTCCCTCTCCCGCTGTCTCAGGCTCATTTTGAAGGCATCTTTATGTGGTGTCATAAAGCAGAATTTTTTGTACATTGTTTGGCAGTTAGAGGCACAGCGATAGCACTTTGGCCTGCAAAACTTCCCCCATGTCTCCACCGTGCCTTGTTTTATACCCAAAATATGCCTCTGACCCACACAGAGCAGCAATTATCTCCATTTTATTTTTATACATAACTAGCTTGTCCTTACCCGGTGTTGCCTGGGTATTTATTTATCCCAAGCTTCTATTAGACAGGAAAAGGAATGAATTCTATCTGTGGTGTAAAATCGAAGTAATTGTATGTACAGGAAATTAAAAGTATAAGTACAGTATAAAAATTATAAAGTAAAATATTTTACAAATTCACTATAATATTAACGGAAAACTTGATTATGTACAACATTTTTAGTTTCACCTCCAGGAGCAAGAGTAAATAAATTCTTGGGTGAACCCACCCTTGAGCAAGCAACATAAAGTTGTCCGTGGGAGAAACACGGCAATCTCAAATCCACTCCGCAGTACTTAATAGACTGCCCCTGTGACTTGTTGATCGTGATCGAGAATGCAAGTCTCACTGGAAATTGCAATCTCTTAAAGTTAAAAGGGAGATCCGTCGGAATGAGTGTTATCTGTCTTTCACCATCTCCCTTTCTTGTTAAGATAGTCGCTTCAGTTACAGTACCCAGCATCTTCTTGACACACAGCCTTGTGCAGTTGCAAAGTTTTGGCGGGTCGAGGTCCCATAGTAAAATAATTGGAGATCCCAGTGTAAGTAAAAGACGATGTGGTGGCAGTCCAGCTGGATCAAGTGAGTTTAGGAAGTCTGATGGGAAATTGAGGACCTCATAGGCATCTACGACGGTATCGATAGACTTGTATTCAGTGACTACGCCTGGTAACATGGCAAATATTTGATTGGAGTCCAAGACCGTGGCATAATATGCCTAAAAATTTCCAGAAGGTTCTACAGAGTTCTATTCGTTCTATTCGACTACACTTGGGCTTCAATGTCATCAGGACTGTCACCAATCAGATTAGCAACCCCGAAAACTATGGATTTGACACTAATGTCTGTCATTTTGGAAATGTTATTGTTCATGCCTTCTCACCCCCCCCCATGCTGATGGGGGCCGAACGTGGACTTAAATGGCATCAGGAGTGTCACCGTTCATCTCAACGACCCCAAAAACTATGGATTCAACACTAATATTGGCCATTTTTGATTATTTTTACATGTCACCCCCTTCCCACCCCCACCCCTAGGGGTGTCTTACCCCCACAGTATTTCTAGAAGTGGGATGTGTTTTGAAATCTGAAATCAAATGGAGTCCACTATGCCACCATCAATGTGCTGCGGATATTCTATTTCCAAGGACTGTATCTTGCACCCCTTCTCACCCCCCATGCTGAGGGGGGCCGAACTCAGACTTAAACAGCATCGGAAGCATCACCGTTCATCTCGGCAACCCCGAAAACTATGGATTCAACCCCAATGGCGGCCGTTTTCGAGTATTTTTATGTGGCACCCCCTTCGCACCCCCACCCCTAGGGGTGCTAGGGGCATCTTACCCCTGCAGTATTTCTTTCCAGATCGCAAGGCATATGTGTACCAAGTTTGGTGTAAATCGCTCCAGGCGTTCCAGAGCTATTCTGGAGCATACATGCATACATGCATACATGCATACATACATACATCCTTTTTTATATAGATTTATATCTGAAAGGCAAGATCCAGGAAGTGACGCTCTGGAAAATGCCTACATAGTCTAAGGAAGTCTAACTCTCTGTCAGTGACGTGTCCTGTTTCTGGTCGGTTGTAACCCATTTGTGGAAAGATTGCTCATGTTTGCTGCAGTTTGGACTGTGCGTTAAAAGTTTATGTTGAAGGACCTGTTTGTCCTATCCTTAGTAGTAGCAGCAGCGGCAGCAGTAGTCCTCTGGGTTCTGGCAGGTCCTTCTGATACGGGAGACCATCCAGTGGTATGCAAAAAGAGTGCCCGGGGGGGGGCAGCCACAAGTACCAGGTTGCAGAGAGGTGTCTGAGAGGCCACCCCAAGATGGCGGCTGCAACAAGGGTGATCCCAGCTGTAGCCTCAATTTGGCTAGTGCAGGTTTCAGCCACTCTCAAGAGAAGTGTGTCTGTTGGTAGGATTATATATACACCGTTATAAAGTTAGGTATTAATATACAAATATAAATATACAAGCTTAGAAAGTTAGTGTTTGTGCGTATATGTGTGGGTGTATATGTGGGTGTTCAATAAAATAAAATGTTTACTGAACTTCCTCCTCCTCCTCCTCCTCCTCCTCATTATGATGATGATGATGATGCCATGGTTATTACTTAAAATAATTTTGTAATGAGGGGTGCCAAAAATGAATTTCAGTTGCAAAATAACCTTGGTATGCCACTGACACCATACAATTGTCTTCTCAGTCCTTACCTGGCATGACTGATTAGATTTGCTGGGGGTGGAAGGTTACCAGTTCTCTCTGAGGGAGGGGATGCTTCTTGGAATGACGCTGGTTTGCCCCCTTTCAAAGAAACCCTCCCTAAACTTCACCATGTTGGATAATGTGGACTGATGGTTGAGCTGCTGGTACTGCCTGAAGCTAAGCAGGAGAATCCATGGTCTATTTTTGGATGGGAGACAGAATGCCAGGCTGTGGCAAGCTGCAGTACCTGTTGTGGCAGAATGGAGTCGCTGTGGAGCTGATTACTTAGCCAGTGCAGGAATGTGTGAGAAGCCCAGCTGGCAAAAGAATGGAGCATGTCCATTCTTGTGGACTTGTCCAGGCTGGACTTATGATCACCAGCTGAAGCTCAATGGCAGCAGCCAGAGGAGAGAACCACACTGTGAAGGCTACATCTGGGACTGAGCATCCTGTGAAGCGCAGAATACTGAATATTTGTAAACAAAACGAAACATTGACAAATGGTGGTTTGGACTAACCTGCCCATATAAACTGCCTTGGGCATTTACTTCAGCACGAGAAAGGCAGGTTATAAATTCTTCAAATAAATAAATAAACATAAATAAATTGCAACAAACCATGGACCCCATTTCTACGCAAGGGGATTGAGTGGCTAGTGGCCAGGGATTCTTGGGTGGGACATATTATCTGGACCTTGTTCCGACCAGTTTTAGGCCTGGTTCTGAAACAGAAACTGGTTTGGTGGGCCTAATGCTCTCTCAGCTGCTTCTGACACCATCAGTTGTAGTGTAGGCAGGCAGATATTTTGTGTGACTGTTTTAATGGCAAGCAGCTGGGTGGTGGAGGTATGTGAGCCATGCAGGATTGGTGTGTGTGTGTGAGATTTTGTCCCATAATACTGATTCACTGTATTGCTGCTGCTGTCGAGTTTCTTTGCGACTGTTTTCAGTGTTATTTGCAGCGCGCTTGCTTGGCAAAGCATATGCTCTGCATACTGCCTTTATAATAAGGTTGATTGATGCCTCTGCCTCGTACACAGTTGCCAGCTGGCCAGATTTGAACCATCCTGAACAGTGTTTTGTTCTTTTGTTGTTGCTTCACCCTGCCAGCTGACTCTTCCCCACCTGAGCTTGCACGTTCAGCAATAAGGCAGTTTCCAGTTTCCATGAATTAGCATGAACCCACCTAGTTACCAGTCAGGATGGCTGTGTGCTCTCTCCAAACTCAGAAGCCTCTCTGGGTAGCAGTTGAAGGGTGGGGGGTAGGCCTTAATCTGTTGGGTTGTCTGAAGGCACCTGGTTGGTCTTTTTAGGAAACAGGATGTTACACATGAGGGAAATTGATGGTGTGTTCAGCGATAGAGTGCAACAACTTAAGGGATTGGCATGAAATAAGGATGAGACAAACAACAGGAAACACATTGGAGTGATAGACAGTAAAAGAGAAGGGAGGGTTTAAATGTTAGACCACAAATTCCAAAGCAACTGACAATTCTCGTACCAAACCAGAGGAGAAATGGAGAGAAACCCAAAGCAGTGCATCAGCTTGACTGCACATGGGGACACAAATGGTCACGGGCTTTGGTGATCAATGATCAGGGGTGCCAAAGTTAGTATTTGAAAGGACAAGGCTTGCATTGTTGTAGGAATCCTGGGGCACAGTCATGTCCTAATTCAAAGATGGGGAAAAGGAAGAAATGGACAACCCCAGGAGAGCAGGCAGTAGCTTTAGGACTCAAAGCTATCGCGGGGGCGGGGAAGACAGCGAAACGGAACGGTACGCAATGGGCGGGCTGCCGCTCACCCGTTCCTCCTGCACAGCGTACCGGTTACATGACACTACTGCCTGGTATTCTGTATGGAGATGGGGCTGTGTGTGGTGTTCTGTGCACTTGAGAGAAGGTTACATCAAACTCCCAAGTTTAATATTCTACTGCCCTCGTTTGCTCCCTCTATATTTTTCTGGCTTTACTTTTAACCCACAAGCCTTGTACATACAAATAGCCATTTTCTTTTTTTTTAAAGTACCTTTTTCAGTGCTTACGGCAAATGGTGAAATATTTTCCATTTATTCTCGTTGCATAGAAGGTCACCCAGCCCTATGCAGAGGATGAAGTTATAGGAGCAAAATGCAAACAAAATCTGTTTTTTTGAAGCATTTTGAGCTCTGGCTAGCCTTGTAAAGCGAAAAATGTGCACCCCCTCCCCCGCTGAATCAGCTTAATTGGACTGCAAATGAACCCTCAGCACCCTTAACTCAAGAACTGTCATTGCCTCCAAGAAACTTCGTGACAAAACATTAAGACGGGGTGTGCATAACAACACACAACCTCTTTAGTTCCTTTTTAAAATGTCTTCTCTCCGAATGGTTTTTGCTTGAAATGAACTTTCACAGGGTTGGGAGCCTGCCATCCTGTACGCATTTTCCTGAAAGAAAGCCCCATTGAACACAATGGCATTTATTTATAAGTATATATACTTATATTAAGGGCACAATCCGCACCTGGAGTTAAGCCAGCACAAGGGACACTGCAAAATATGTTTGAACCACTCTCGGAGCCAGAAAGGCCAGCACACAGACATGCCCCATCCTCCAAGAGTGGTCCAAACACACGCTGTAAGAATATTTATATTCTTCTTAACAAAAGCAAAAAGTTCGCAGTTTTACAGACAAAATCAAATACCTAAATCGCTCCCTATCCCCAAAGGGCTCACAATCTGAACAGTCACAGAACACCAGCAAACATTCCCTAGAAAAGATTCTGTGCGACGTTGAAAAGGAAGGGTTATTCTTTTGCTAATATATACAATAGGAGCACCACTTGAAAAAAGTACTTCTATGTCCAGTTAGCAGGATATAGGCTATACCCAATCTAATCAAAATATGGAATGCATTTGATTTTTCCACCTATTTGGGTTCAAAATAGCCTTATAAAGTAGACAAGGACCAAAATAGACCTCATATCCATATTCCATATGGATATTAATTGGACCAAGAGACACCTTTAAAGTGGTGTCCTCTTCTGTTCAGTTGGGGGAGAGCAACTGTGTCCTCTTCGCCCCATCAGGGTGCCTTTTCCAGTGGCCATTGCTGGGGTCTCTGGTGCTTCTTCTGATGCTACCTGAGTGTAACAGGTGTTGGAAGGCTAAAGGGGCAACTCTCTTAATGGCAGGCGCTGCAGTGCACCTGGGCTTTTGTGGTGTGTATGTTGTGTTATGTGTTTCTGCCCAAATCACATGGGATTTTGGGGGGGGGGTACTACTCCATTTAAGGCATTATGCCTGAAAAAAATTCATAGGGCTTGGTTTTAAGAAAATAGTTTTATAGGGAATTCTAAAAGCTACATGTTAGGTCAAGCAGTGCATCAAATATCTGCTTCCAATGTCTGTACTGCCCAACCAGCCGGTATACATTCTTCATATATTCTACTGTTATTAAGACGCCATGGTGGAAGGGGAAAAAACAGAACTTGGCACACTTGCAGGGTTTTTTTTTAGGAATCCAGAAACACGCTTGTATGCAACTCATACAAGCTAGACATTGGTTTCTGGGGGAAAGGCCCAGATTTCCAATAAGCCCTGTTTTGAAGAGGGGAAAAGCTAATATAGAGTCCAAATTTCTAAAGTGCACACTGCAAAAGCAGCCAATTTATTATCTTAGCCTTCAGGTCAGGCTTCGACTAGGCTTAAGGCACGTGCAGTTAGCAGGCAGCCCAATCCTAAACAGCTTAGGCTTAGCAAGGCTTAGCAAGGCTTAGTAAGGCCGGCACAGCAGGGCTGCATTCTAAACCCAGTATGAGGCGGCAGCAGCACGGAGCAGGGCAAGGGGAGATTTTCCCCTTAAACCCAGGTAAGCACCAGCCAGCCCTATGGGGCTGTTCAGATCCGCTCCTGCTGATTTGCAGGCTCAGGCGAACGTGTGCAGCAACAGCCCGAATTGGGGCCACCTTGGCCAGGGATGGGGCTTAGGATACGGCACAATGGCTGTCAGCCATCGCCGCCCATTGCATTGCCCTGTTACGCCCCTGGCATGCCTCTGGAACGCCCTCCGCGATGTCTTGCACCGACCAAGCGCTGCTGGTGCTTGACTGGTGCATGACTGGCGCAGCCCACAGGTGTAGCAGCACCTGAGCACTGGCGCTGCTTCTAGCACTGGTCCAGCGCCTGACTCACTGGTGCAGACGCACCTGATGGCAGAGTTGCACCAGCACTGGATTGGTGCAAGAGCACAGTGCTGGTGCAACACCAGTATCGGGTTGTGCTCTGAAACTGTAGGTTTAGCTGAAACTGTAGGTCAACTTAAAAATCCAAGTGCAGTTTAAGACAAAGTGAAGATTTCAGGCAGGCTCTGAGTAAGCCTGGCCTTTGCATACCCTGGGGGCTGATCCAATCTCCCTTTAATCAGCAGCCCTTGTCTATTTAGCCGAGACAGAAGGTTTAGCCAAGAGGGTTAATGCCTCCTTTTGCCCGAAGATAACACCTGAAGATCTCAAGGTCGTCCAATCCCTTGGAAACTGCGGTTGATTAAAAGCTGAGTTTCAGCTGCCTCGTGGGAGGAGGAGTGTGCTGAAATCAGCTGCATCTCTGGTGGCAGCAGGGAAGCCTCATCAGCCAGCAGACGACAGACGGGTGGCTAAAGAAAGAAGGCTAAATCCAGAAAGAAAGATCTGTAGGAGTGTTGTTCTTGGAAGATAGAACATTCTGTAAAATTGTAAAAACCTTCGGGTTTGTGAGAAAGTCTGCCTATGTAAACCGCCTTGAGTTCAATCATTAGAGAAATCTAGTTATATTAAGAAAGGTGGTATATAAATAAATGTATTATTATTATTATTATCATTATCATTATCATTATCATTATCATTATCATTATTATTTCCATTCTCCACTGACCACCATTCCCAAAGCCTGGAATGTCCCTTACCTTTATCAAGTGACCACTCTTGGTCCAATTCTGATGCATCCTAGTCAATTAATCTCCTGCAAGAGATCCAACAAGGATCTCTAAGATAATTGATTTGTAGTTTGAAATGCCCAGTGTGTGTCCTCCTCCGCAAAAGGTTGTATGGGTTCCTTACTCTTCAATATCTTAAAAACCCCCACATCACATCACATTCCCAGTAGCGGAGCAGGGAGAGGTTCCTGAGAGTTGTCTTTGCAAAGGCAGGACTTTGGAGAGATCAGAAAGATATCCATGGAAGAGCATGAAATTATTATCATTGGCCATTATATCGAAAAGGAACCTCCATCTCCAGGAGTAGTCTATATCCAAATTCCAACAGGACTTGGACTTTCCATTTTGGGAAGTCTTTTTTTGTCATGTGTGCATCTTATAGCACCGCATATGCACGTTGAGATTGTACTCAATTGTACATCCCATTTTGAGACTTACATGCAGGTAGGCAAGTACAGGATTGCAACCTTAATATTGTGTAGTGTTCTCATTTGATTTTTTTTTAAGTTACATTGAAGGAATTTCTCTCTCTCTCTCTCTCTCTCTCTCTCTCTCTCTCTCTCTCTCTCTCGTATTTATTTTAAGCCATTTATACTTTCCAATCCCAATGAGAAGCACAGGGTGGCTTACATGATTAAAACACAATATAATATCCATTGCATCATTCCAAAAGTCAAGCGAAATAACAGTGGCAAAACAGAGAAGAAGAGCAATCAGCCAAGCCCTCCAAAGGCAGCCTTGAGATGGCTCATCACCTAAAGCTAAGAGGAACAGAAAGGTATTAAACCCCTTTGGAATACCAGCATTCTCTTAATGCACAAGAAAAGAAACATACAATTTGCATCGCTGCTGTGTGTCTTCCTAATTGGAAATCTCTTGGGCATGCATTCTTTAAATAGTGTATAGAGAATATGTGAAACCTAATTGAATTAGACTGTAAACTAGAATATGCTGAGCAGGCTATTCGAGGATGTTCCTCTAATTGTCCAGGGAACATGAAAATTATACACTTTTTTTGCCCTTTCTACAAGGGAGCAAATGCAACAGCTTGGGAGGAGATGAGAACTGCCAGTTTTTTCACAGGGGATATTCAAGTTGCAATTTCTCCTGGACAGAATAATTCTATGATTTCATGAGCGCTCAGATTTAAGATTGACCGCTGGCAAGAAGTGAATCTGAATTTATCAGGCAGGAATTACCAGATGGGCAATTAAAAAATCTGATCCTGCTCCAGTATGTTATCCAGTATCCTCTAACACTAGTGAAGCACACACACACAAACACCTGGAGATCGGTGTTAGATGATATTGGTGTTTTATGTTTTACATGTAAGCTGATGCAGATTTTGCCACGCCACTCCCAAGAGCCATGGTTCAGTGGAAAGGGAAGGATTCTTACACATAGCATGCAGGAGCTCCCAGGTTGAGAATCTTCTGGCAGGGCAGGGAAAGACCCCTGTACGCAGCTTTGGAGCAGTGGTTCCCAACCTTTTTTGCACCAAGACCCCCTTTTTGGGTATGACAATCCGTCAGGACCTCCCTACAATCTTGGGCCGGAAATTATGTCATTAAACAAGAAGTGAAGTCATTGTTTTTTAATAAATCACACTTTTTGAAAGTCAAAAGAACTCCACACCCTTTTTAGAATTTTCTGAATGCTTTGAGTCTAAGTGAGTCTGAGTTTTGAGTTCAGTAATTGATTCAGCACTGAGAGCAACACTGAACAGAATGCATTGTGGCTTCTCTTTGCCATTGCTGATCAAGGTGATGGTCATATTTTAGATAGCCTTCAGACTATTTACATTCCTCTTCCCCATGTGCTGAGACTCACCTAGGCATGCACATGGAAGGCGTGACATGCCCGCTTGGAAAGAGACCTGGGAGAGACTTCATCACAAGCATATGCACACACGAAGACAAGCCCATCACAAGGCTAATTCCCACCACCACCACCACAAGTATTGAGGAAGTGGCAGTTTAATGGGGAAGCCTCTTCCCTGGTCAAAATAAAGCTTCCAAGATGGTGGTGTCCAGCTCTTTAAAATGGCTGCCTCAAGCTCCTTGTGAAAATCGGTTTATGACCCCCTTGGGTGTTCACAACTTTCAGTTTGGGAACCATTAGTCAATGAAGATAATCCTACTTGGCTGATTTACAGAGGTGACAGCAGGAGGTTCTGACTTTGAACTGGAAAAAGTAGCATAGGTGGTAGCAACAGCAAACCCACTTTTCACCTGCCTAGCACCCAATTCCTGATGGGAGCCATTTCCTTTCCCAGAATGCACTGGGGCATCAAACTATTTGGATACATGTCCCAGTGCAGTCTGACCACCAGAAAGGCAAACAGCTCATTCACCACTTTTGCATTCTCACAGGTGGTAGATTTTCCAAGACTAAAAAGCCCCCACAGTTCCCTGAGAGGTTCCCCACACAAATGGCATTGGCTTGGGGAGGGGCGTGTTTTCAGTTTTCTTGAGTCCCTCCTAAATCTGCTAAATTCTGGGTCACAAAATATTTGGCCTACTAGTGGCTCACCTGTTGATCTTACCTCTCTCTCTCTCTCTCTCTCTCTCTCTCTCTCTCTCTCTCTCTCTCAGCTTAGTATACTTTGCAACGTTGTTGTGAGAATAACATTAGGTAGTAAGACTGTGTCCTTAAGCCTTGCAAGTGTATGGATTTATTGATGTATTCAATTTGTACCCTGCCTTTCTCCCCAAAGGGCATCCAAGTCGTGGGCATCCAAGTTTCAGGTGTGTGTGTGTGTGTGTGTGTGTGTGTGTGTGTGTGTGTGTGTGTG
>JAJKFI010018157.1:0-13773 GCA_029204185.1 Lerista edwardsae | reverse complement strand
GTGTGTGTGTGTGTGTGTGTGTGTGTGTGTGTGTGTGTGTGTGTGTGTGAGAGAGAGAGAGAGAGAGAGAGAGAGAGAGATCACACTGTGTGGTAGGGAAACCCACATGTAACTCTGTATTTTTTTTAAAAAAAAATCAGCTTTGCAGTTTCTTAAAGCTTGTGGACCTTGATGTTTTAATCTCATGCACTTTGGTAGCCCTTGATATTCATAACTGGTGGGTTTGATAAATTTTTAACAAGGAAGTTGGAGATGATGAGAAGTCACAAGGGGGAGTTGCGTTTCTCACCTTGTACTCAAGCCTTCAGGTTTAATTTTCACTTTTTGCACTAAGAGTATACCCTGGAGAAATCCTGGCAAGATTAGATTGTGCAAGCTGGCGCTCTCCCATATTAAAGCAAGAAAAGAGAAGAGAGAAACTCTCATGTACTTGCGTGAAGGTTGCTCTCTGCAGTTTCAATTTTGCCCTGCCTCTAATATTGGGACTCAGGCAACGAGAGAGAGAGAGAGCGTTTAAAAGCAATATAAATATACATTTGATACTTCTTGTGTGAATTCTCATCCTCCATGAGATAGTCTTGTTGTCATTCCAATTTAAGTGAAATAACAGCAATATCACAGCAGCATAGCACAAGCCTTTAAAAAAATATTGTAGGGTGGGAGGAAATCTCATAGCTTTAGTGAAGTAATAAAGCAATAAAAAAATTAAACTGAGATAGGCAGTTTGGAGCCACAGTTTAATTCAATTTGTAGTATGATAAATATTTTATTTAAATTTTAATGGAAGACTTGAGTGCCAGAGATGTCATCGTGTGTTGTTTTTAATAGTCCTGTCTGGTTTTGGTACCCTAATATTTTCCCCTTATTCATTTTAATGCGCAAATAAATCTCAGTTAATTTGCGTTTTATTAATTGAAATGGCAATGCTGCCATTAGAGAGTTGAATATGTATCTTTCAGTTTGTTAACAAAAAAAACTGAGGACATTGGCTCAAAGTGCTTTCCGAGGGGCTGAAGGGTCATTAGACTGGTTTAATTGTTCTGCTTGCAACTCAGTGCTGCAAATGTGCACATAAATCAGACAGTGTGGAAAGACACATCTTCAGTGACAACCCTGAGCAGCAAGCGCAGCGAAGTGTTTTCTGCTGCAATGCAAATGCTGCCTGTCAGAGGGCATTTCCTCGCAATGGCCTGTGAATCACTTCCTGATTACCTGTTGTAAACTAGTTTGAAGTTAATTTGCTAACTATGTCTCTTGATCAGGCTAAGATGATATTTCTGGAGGACCTTTGATATAGCCAGAAGCTGTCATCGTCGTCCCCCCCCAGTGCCATCTCCATGGTTTTTGGACCTGGGATCCTGTCCGAGTTCACCTTGACTGGTGGCAGTGGCCAGCTCAATTTCATCATCCATTCCCCACCTTCAATTGCTCTTGGCTAAGGCAGGGGGTCCCAAACTGTGCATCGCCTTCAGTAATCAAGGAAGTTGGGTCCATGAATTCATTTCCCTTCTGGATATTGACTTCAACCCACACTAAGATTGAGAAGGGGCCAGTTTGGACGATGACTTAAGTGCTGGATTAACCCAATGAAATCAAAGATGTGCACAGATGTCTCGGCCCCATACCTCATACTGGGCCAGTTTCGCTAATTTCAGAAAATGTGATTCTTCCCCACCATGCAATTATCAAAACAGGTCCTGGAGTGAGAGGAGGTGCAAGAATATGTGCGTGTCATGTGCGTGCATGTCTTTTACAGCAAGGAGCCTGTTTGGCATGGAAACTGCCATCTGAAGCTGCCCAACTACTCGTTGTGTGAAGCAGTGATCTTCAACCTTTTTCAGGCGGTGACCTCCCAAAATGGGGTATGGGACTGGGGAACCCACTGACACTTGATCTGCCCCCATCACCACCCACTCCCTGTCCCATTTCCCCCACTTCTTGTGTCTTCACAGCAACCCTGCAGGGCAAGACAACAAGAAGAGGCTGTTTAGGATTATATCAAGCTCAGTTTTGATAAGACTGGACCATGATTGAATTGGATCCAGGCCCTCTCTTGCGCAGGCCTTGAAAGTTTGCCAGGGGGGCAAATGAGGCTTTGCAACCCTGTGGGGTCCCGACACACAGGTTGAAGAACACTGGTGTAGAGACTATGACCTACTGATTGTGTAGAGAAGACATGGTTCACACAAACTTTCCAACTCTGCTTGGCTGATCGAGGCCGTGGGGGGGGGGGAATGTTATGTGAAAACGGAACCTGGGTGATGGCACAGAAGGAGAGGACGGGCCTGACATCCCAGAGGAAATTGAGCAACGGCAGAGAAAGCGTCTTGTCCGAGAGGTGGACAGATGTGATGCGTGTGGGGGCTGAATTACTCCCTGGAAGAAATACTTCCTACCCCTTTGAAGAAGCCAAGCTCAGATGTTGGGCTTCCTCCAAAATACGCTTGCCTGTAAACTGCTTTGTGAACTTCTTGTTGAAAAACAGTATACAAATCCCGTTTGATTGTCTGATATCAAAGAGAAGACTAGGCTGCACACACACAACACAACACAACACAACACAACGCACATATCAGACAGACAGACAGACAGACAAGGTTTTTTTCGTGTCATCTTTTTCTCTGCTATTTCATGCAAAGACAATGTCTCTGAAGTGCAGGTTTCTTGCTGTGTTCCCTAACACATTTTGAAAACATTGCAAAAATGAAACTTTTTAATGTTGCGCAAACACAGCTATGGTAGTAAATGAGGACTCCGCGACCCCCTTAAAGTCAGCTTGTGACCCCACCCCAAGGCGGTCCCAACCCACAGTTTGGGAACCACTGCTCTAATCTAATCTAATCGATCTGACAGACAGACAAGACCGACTGACTGACTTTCCATCCCATTTAGGGGCCCTAGAGGCAGCTACCTCAATAAAACAGCAATACCGATGACTAAAACAATACTAAAACATTATTAAAAACATTAAGGGTGCCATCCTAACCAACGTTCCAGCACTGACCTAGCTGTGCCAATCCTTCAGTTGGGGGCTGTCATGGAAGCCTCCTCAATGTAAGGGAATATTGGAGCTGCATGGGAAACTGTGGGGATAACATGGGGAACTGTGGATAACTAGATCCATGGATACTGGAGAATGCCTGTATTAAAAAAGTCCTCCCCATTTTCTCTACCTGTGAAAGAGGCAGGAAAAAATAGAGAGGGAATGAGGTTTGTATCTAGTCAAGCAATACTGATCTAGATGGGGCTGAGTTAGTTTAAAACCACTTCCTCTGTTGTTTTCTTCCTCTTTTACAATATGTCATTCTTCCAGTTTAAACCATGGTTGATTAAACAATCCCATCTATGCAGTGCAAGGACACAGATAGATATGTGGCATATGGTTGTTCCTGTCCTAGAGGACAGGATTTCTTAAAGTTATTTATTCCATAGTCTCCAAAGTCCTAATATGTTCATTCGCTGTGGTCAGATCTTGACCAACATCACGAAAAAATCATATGCCTCACTTAACAAAATACAAATCAGCAGAATGAAAAATCTTTTGTGAAATCTTTCTGCTGGCTTTTAAGGTGTTGAATGCATTATGGAATTCCCCACTCTAAAATGAATCCAAAGTGTAGGAATACGGTAAGCACTTTGCTAAATCAGACCCAGGTTCCATTTATATATGATGCCTATATGCAACCTGTGGGCTTTAGAGGGAGCTTATATCCAGACGTGTAGCTAAAGAAGATCAGGGGGGTGCAATTGCACTGGGCAACAAGCTTTAGGGGGACAACAAGCTGAGCTTGACACTAGTGGCCAAAATGGTGAAAACCTTGGTCTGTATGAATAATGCCATCATGTTAGATATCATTGGAAAGGGAATTTAATGCAGAATGCAATGGAACAAACCAGAGTGTAATGGCTTTAATCTACCAAATGTTATGGACAAAAAAAAAATACAACTGTGATGTCACTTCCTGTTGTGACATCACTTCAGGGGGCAACTGGGCTATACTTTCATTGGCTATGCTCCTGCTTATATCTGAATGCCTGTTGCAAGGTGGTGGGAATAGGATGCTGGTGTCTTCTTGTCTATGTGCTCTCTCAGGCATCTGGTGGGCCACTGTGAGGAAATAAGGAAAATGGGCTAGATGGGCCCTTGGCCTGATCCAGCAGGGCTTACTTTCTACTAACCCAGTATTCTGTTTCTAACAGAAGCTAGTAAGATGGATTCTGGAAGCTAACAAGCAGGGCCTTAATTAGTCTGCCTCTTAAGCAACTGCTATTTGATGGCACTTACCTCTCACCACAGCAGCAAAGTGTTTCAGGGCGATTAAACCTGTGCTTGCCAAATGTATCTGGTTCATGCTTTGCCCGGCAGCCTCTTCTTCCTTGGATCTCATGAAATCTTGTGAGATCCAAGACAGTGGTGGCCAAATCTCATGAGATTTCATGAGATTCAAAATGGCGGCACCTAGATCTTAGTAAGATCCATCTTGGATTTCACAAAGAGTGCAACCCTAACCTGGAGTTAGGCCAGCAAAGTAAGGCCAGCAAAGTGTGGCTGGCACAAGGGCCACCGTATAGTAAGTTTGGACCACTCTTGGAGTCAGGGAAGATGGTGCACAACTGCTACTTCTGAATTACTTCTGAGCAGATGTGCATAGGATTGTGCTATTAGTCTTTAATTCTAATTCTCTCTTCTTGTATTAATTATACATGTGTGTGAGGTGCGTATTATTATTATTATTATTATTATTATCATCATCATGATAATAATAATAATAATAATAATAATAATAATAATAATAATAATCCTATCTTAGAGGAAGGGAGACATGGTTCCCAGATGCTGAGGAAAATAGGCATTTGAGTAGAACTTTGACAGGCCTCCATTTCTGCTCCCCTCTTGACCAACTGTACCCATCCAAAAATACAGGAATCCTGCAGAGAGGAAAAAAATCATCATATTTTGCAAACAAACAAATGGAACAAATGTTTCAAAATAAAATTTTCACAAACAAGCACCTGGCATTTAATGCATTTTTTAAAAACGTCACACATTGTGGATCACTTTTTGTTTTCCATTAGAGTTTGCTATTCAAAATATTTTCCAATTTAAAGTATTAATGGTGCAACTCCATGTGTTTCAAGCCGGTGGTAATTAGTTTGTTGCCCGGCTTGAAACACATGGCTCCCCTTCATCGATGGCTCCTCTTTTTCTTCCATTTTTTGGGGTGGGTGGGCTGCATGTGGAGACAGAATTTGCACAGCCATTTAATATAATTATCCATAATGACCACATATGGCCTTTGTATCATTTGCTAATTATTTTAAATGAGTAATGCATAAACATTTTGGGAGATTATTCAATTATTAGCAGGTCTAACACTTGCACAGAGACACAATAAAACTTTTAATGTGTCCAGTACAGACATGCTGATGAATTGGGGAAAGGGGGTGGGACACACATACTTATTCTTTTAAAACACACACACACACACACACACACACACACACACACACACACACACACGGCTTTTATTCTTTTAAAAGGGAAAGAATAAATACTATTTAGGAGCGATGGCTTTAGGAACTAGCACTGCATACTAGTAATTCTGAAAACAGATTTTGTGGCACATTATTGAGGCACATTGATACTGTTTTGTGTTAAAACCTCTTGGTTTCATTGTGTTTTGTGGCGGACATGTTTTTGCGTGTGGTGCTGGGTGCCTTCTGGGGGAGCAGGACCCAGGCCAGTCTCATGGCATTTGACTTGGGCGGATGATATTAGCCTCACTTCACATGGGCCATAACTGTGGTGTGTCACAGCAATCGGCCTCTCCCTCCAAACTGGCTGGCTGACGAAAATACTTGCCTGGCTTCCATGTCTTTGGGAATTTGCATGACCAGCCACCCCTTGGCTGCACAGGCAATTTACACCTGTAAACCAAAGCCCCACCCCACATGCAAAGCTACCCAGCAATGCCAAGCAGCCCAGTCCTGAGCGGACTGGGTGATGCAGGCACAATGGTAGCCAAACGGGCATCCAGCCCCAGCCAGGCAGCCACTGGGCTTCCTTGGGAGAATGGGAAGTTTGCCCCCTTCTCCCAGCGGTGTCATGCAGCCGGAACGCTGGGCGGGAGAAACGGGTGAGCGGCAGCCCGCCCGTTGCGTACCGCTCCGTTTTGCCGTCTTCCCCGCCCCCGCGGGCTGCCGCTCACCCATTCCTCCCGCCCAGCATTCCGGCTGCATGACGCCGCTGCCTTCCCCCATGGAAAGCCCCACCTCCCTCAGTGAGACGCCTCCACTCTCCACTGGCTGTTTTGTAGACAAAGCATTGAGCAGGCCCTTGTCAGCCCCAAGGTAAGTTCCAGCCCCACCTCAGTTAATTACCCCTCCAAAAGCCCCGTTAAAAACCAAATCACACAACAGTCGTGCCACGTAATCCCCAACAGTGGGAAAGCCAACAGCACCAGTGCCCAGCTTTCTTCTTTGAGCACCTCTGTTTTGACACAGACCTGGGGAGATTCCGAAGCACCTGCCCCCCCTTCTGCGACTTCCTCTGTACAGCGGGTGGGCTCAAGTTTAACTAAAGTTGCATCCTATCGCATTCATCTCTCCAGAATGCAGGGAGGGGGAAAGACAAGGGGAGGCCACTCGACTGCAGGTTGCCTGGAGTGATGTCTTAATGCTGCTTGCTGACGGCGTGCAATGCTTCAGGCTCCACAGGCTGGGGAATGCGCAATCTGGACCAAGAAGCCAGATCTCTTCCCTGACGGGCAGAGCCTGGGGCATGAATGATGCAAAGCCTGTCCTCGCGGCTACCAGGCAAAGTCAGTTTCACGCTGGCGAGTTTTTAGGTGCACAGATGGAACCATCTTTTACCACGCCAGCCTAAGCTGTTCCCCAGCATGAACCCCAAGCAAAAGGCAATTTAGGGTAAGCAATCACCTTATCGCTCAACTGGATCACAGACATCCTCTGAATAACAAGATGGTAGGACTCTGTGCATGGTGTAGGGCATGCATGAGGGAGGCCGCGGCAGAAAGGTTCAGAGAATCAGGTCATGTTAACGTGCCAAAACAGACCACTCGAGAAGTGGGTCTTGCTGGAGTCACTGTCAGCAGGTGAATACGACAGGAGGAACAAATTGTTCTCCTTCTCCACTTTCACTGCAACCTCTTCCTATCACTCCTTTCCTCCATGTCACTTCCCATTCCTTGTTGTTCCCTCGCATCTATCTGGATCGGAAACCCCCAAAATGTGAGTCCGGGACCCACCAGTGCATCGTGACCCAATTTTTGTTGGGTTGCAGATCTGAAAGGGCAGATCAGGCTAGGTGCATCAAGTGTTAAAAAAGCTGCTACCTGGGGGGAGCCCTTCTGCCCAATCACCATTATACACCCTTTGATTGTATAAATCAGGCAGCCATTCTCAAACTGCCAGGTGTCAAACATAAGACCCATGGGCAGTGGTGGGATTTAACAGTGACCGGGACTCACCTTTGACTGGCACATGTCGGGACCGTTCAAAGCGGCCCAGCCGCACCTCACAGCCCGTCCCTTTGGTTTCGCCGCCATTCCCTTGGTTCTGCCACCTTCTGCGCCACATCCATCACAGAGCCGTGAGTGGTTCTCACGGTGAGCCGTGAGTGGTTCAACAAATGGCGGTGAGTGGGCGGAGCCAGCCCTGATTAGGTTCAGGAACGGCTGTTCCGGCGCATTCCTGCTGGATGACATCACTGCCCATGGGCCAGATGCAGCCCCCGGCACCAGCATCAGCTGCTGAGATATGCTGAGGTGACACTGCCAAGAGGGCAGCCTGCATAATTGGACTATCCTGTATCTTGAACATACGATAAAGATTTGCATATTTTCTCTTCTATCATTTGCAGCCACCGAGTTCCTGAATGAGAAAATAGTTCTCATTTCCAATCATTGCCTGCTTAATGTCACCATTTCCTGCCTTATGCACTTCTAACCAGCGGCGTCATGCTGCCGGTACGCTGGGCGGGAGGAACGGGTGAGGAACTGGGAAGACGGCGAAACGGAGCGGTACGCAACGGGCGGGCTGCCGCTCACCCTTTCCTCCCGCCCAGCATACCGGTAGCATGACACCGCTGCTTCTAACCCTCAGCAGGCAACATAACTGCTGTTTGGCCCACTGTATGAAGAGAGTTTGATACCCCTGCTCTAGGGCCTCCACGAAGTTTGGGAACTACTGGTTTAGATTGTGAGAAAGGCGAGGCAGGACCCCGCCCTCTCATTCCGAATACATACAGTACATCACGGAGAGATGAGATATAATTTGTCAGCTGATCACCGTGTTTATATTATTAACCATCATTATTACTGTGCCATTAGCATATGTGTTGCCTAATAGCGTTACAGTTTGTTTTTTGTTTTCATACCACCCTTTCTCTAAGGAGCTGAGTGTGGTGTGCACAGTTTCTCCCCTCCTCTTGTCCTCACGACAACCCTGTGAGGTAGGTGAGGCTGAGATATGACCCAAGGTCACCCAGGAAACTTTGTAGCTGAGAAGGGATTTGAACCTGGAGTTCCAGGTCTGTCCATATACCTATAATATAGGACTCTGCCCCCAAGGAGCTTACAAAGTAGAAAAGATAATGGGGAAATTTTGGAGGAAGAATTGATAGACCAGTACGAGGGGATTATTAGTGCATGAAGATGCTATTACATACCATAAAGCGTGGTTACAGTCACAAAATGAAAATTAAAGGGATAAGCAAACAATTATTTGGGAAAGCTGGGCTTTGATGAGAAACTAGGGCCAGGGAGCTACCTTTGAAAAGTCCGCCTGCAGGGTGTGATGGTGATTGCCTATTCCTCCAGCCATTGTGATTTTGTGCTCAGACATTGCCCTGAATATGTAAAAAGGTAAAGGTTTCCCCACGACTGAATGGTCTAATTGTGACCGACTGTAGGGGGCGGTGCTTATCTCCGTTTCAAAGCCTGCAGAGCCGGCGTTTTTGTCTGAGTACAAGCTTACGTGGTCATGTGGCTGGCATGACTCTAGGAACGCCGTTACCTTCCCAACGAAGTGGTCCCTATTTATCTGCTTGCATTTTAGGTGCTTTCGAACTGCTAGGTTGGCAGGAGCTGGGACAAGCGATGGGAGCTCACTCAGTCACGCAGTCTTGAACTCCCAACCTTGCAGTCGAAAGCCCAGCAACAGCGGATTAACTCGCTGCGCCACCACGTCCCATTTATGTAGGTTCAATTATGTAGGTTCAATTTAATCATTATGGCTACTGGGCATTGCGTCAACCATGTTTTTAAACCATCTTTAAAGCCAGCATTTCCCAAATGTATTAGCACCACAACCCACCTTGTCCTCCACGGTGAGCTGTGGTATGATGCTCCCTGTAGCATTGGATGCATTATTGGGAACTCCTGGGAACTTGCAGGTTGGGCCTGGCCTTCAACCCACTCCATTGGCCTCTGCAGAATTCATTCCCAGAATTCCCTGTGGAAACAAGCCAAAAGTTGTGTCTGCAAATTAGAAGTCACCATCAGTTGCTCCTGCATGGCATTCCGAGGCCTGTGGAGGTCAGTGGAGTGGGTTGGGGGCCCTGCAGCCTCTGGGTCCTGAATAAGGCATTCAAATGCTACAAGGAGCATCGTGTCACAATCGAGTGCACACAGTGTTGTTACTGTCAGTTTGGGAAATGCTGATCTAAGCAGAGGTTCTCAAACATTTTAGCACCGGGACCAACCTTTTAGAATGGCACTTGTGTCAGGACCCTCTGTTGTTAACCTTGAAATATTATGGCTGGAAGTAACGTCATTAAACAGGACGTTCTGTCATTATGATGAAATCAAATAATACCCCTGGAACGCAAACTGGCATTCTTGGACTGCAGCAGTTGCACAACCATGAAACATCCCCGACAGAAAGTAAGAATAGGGCAAAATATTATGTAAAAACACTGAACTGAAAACATTTTTTAAGTCACTTGAAAATTCAAACTGTTAACACTCACACACACAAAAAGAATATAGCTAATGTCTGCAGATTCCAAGATGGCCACTCGCAGCTTTCCATGACCCACCTGACATCAGTCGTGACCCAGCAAGTGGGGCCTGAGCCACAGTTTGAGAAACACTACTGTAAGCTATTGTAAGTGGCTACATATTCTGAATCAGTTAATTGTATGTTGTATGTGGCCACTTAAAATAGGTTAGAATAGTGGTCTTAAACCAGTGTGTCATAGCAAATTGGTGTGCCGCAAATGGTCTGTAGGTGGGCCGTGGGAGTTTGAGGAAAGGTCATTTATTAGTAGGGCCATTGGAAGATGTGAAACTGTGACTGGCAGTGCAGTGCAGTGCAGTGTGCCTTGACAATTTGAGTGCCTTGTCAGTATGCAATGAGATGAAAAAGGTTGAAATGGCTGGCATAGAAGTTGAGAAATACTCCCTTTCTATCTTTAGAAGCTACTGCTAATCAATTTCACTGGGTAGTGCTAAATTTCAAAATTTTTCAATAATAAAAAGGAGTTATTGTGATCTAGTTAACAGAAAAGACTAGATTTCTGCCAGCTCATGAAAGTGTTCTGAAATAACACTATTGTGCAAACAAGAAACGAAGGAAACGTGTTCTACCTTCACACATGCACACCACACAATAACCTGTTTCAACTTCCAGGTACATAGAAATGTTCAACCAGATTACTTTAATTTGTTAGTTAAATATAAATGTTCCCATGGAGGAACTGGAGCTTAAGTCTGACTCTTCTTCTGGAAGTATGAATATTTATTTTTGTTCCATTTAATAACTTTAACTGGAGTAATCGCATTTTCTAGTGACCTAACATATTTATAAGGATATGGTGATGAAAATAATCAATGAAAAATGGGAAAAAGTGGAGTGAAAATAAACTAGATTTACCAGCACAGTAGCTTATTGAACTGCCGTGATTAGATTGTGCCCCTACCACACTTCAGGGAATGTAATTCAATCTCAGCATGAGCAGATAACTGCTTGCAGAAGTTTAGAACCCATTGCCCATTTTAATATCCTGACATTCGCCCAACATTGCTGTGTACTTAAAATCTGCCTTGTGGGGTTTGTCCATCTTCTAACTGTTGGAAGCGCACTCTGTCCTCCCCCACCCTTACAGTGGTGCAGATAAAAGTGCTTGGCAACAGTTGAGCATAAGAAATTGTTTATGTACTGTATTATCCTTTTCCGAGATGATCAGGAGACATTTTGAAACAAGGGAAAACAATGGATGGAAACACAACAGGAAATCTCCATAAACATCAGTGGTGATACATGCCCGCTCTGGATGGGGGCAGATGCAAGAATTCTAGACCCAGAAACCAGTGGTGTCATCTAAATGATTTAATAACAGGTACTCACTTTTGATTGGCACGTGTCGGGACCTGCCCACCAGCAGTGACATCATAAGCCGGAAGTGATGTCGTGGCAGGAAGTGACATGAAAAAAGCCCCTTTTGAGGCCTCAGACAATTTTAAACTGACCCAACAGTTGCAACAGTATTCCACAGCACCCGCAGAACATGTTAAGGAGGCCTGGCATCATGTTAAAGTGACCCAACAGTTCCAAAACCCCAGAGCAGCTCATTTTTTAATGGCAAGGCAAGGCAAGGCTCCGCTCGCTGCCTGCCTGGCTCTGAGAACGTGCAGGCAACTCAAACGTGCAAGAAATTCAAACTTTGCAGGCAGCGGAGTCAACAAGTGGGCGGGCGAATGGGCGGGGCCAACCATAATCCTAGAAACCGGTACTCGCGTACCCCCTGCATGACATCACTGCAAGAAACTCTAGTTTGTTGGCCTGAGAATGAGCCTGGTTGCTTCTGTCCTCCTCTCCTCGCATGTAAGACTAGCAAAGGTCTCTTGCAGTCCAATTCTAAGAGGGCTGCCTGTGCTCAGTAGAATGGCACCAAAAGGACCACCGCTGTATACAAGGGGGCAGGGAGGCAGCCAGAGCTGAATGGCTGGCTCAGAACCGAGTAGCCCTGTGTAGGGCTTCAGAGCCAGCACAGACTCGAGCAGGAGGGGCCTTCACCCCCACCCCTCCCCCTTCCAGACCTGAACCACTGTCCTCTCTTATGTCTGTGCATGATGGAAATTTCATTAGTATTTTCAGATAAATCAGTTCCTGGGTTCAACTCCAGTCTAGTGTGGCCAAGAAATGATATACAGAACATGGCTTAGCAGATGATAGGCTGAAGGGCGCAATCCTAACTTGGATTTAGGCCGGCACAGTCAGGCCAGCAAAGTGTGGCTGGCAGAAGGGAAACTGTAAAGTATATTTGGACCACTCTCAGAGTCAGAGAGGCCAGCACACAGATGTGCACCATCCTCCCTGACTCCAAGAGTGGTCCAGACACGCTTTACTGCGGCCCTTGTGCTGGCCAAACTTTGCTGGCCTAACTGTGCCTGCCTAACTCCAGGTTAGGATTGTGCTCGAAGTTAGGCAGCACATAACGTGGTTGTCCCAGTAAGCTACTGGATGCTTTATTTGGGAGGACAGAGTTGATCAGAGATGAAGAAACCACTTGCGTCACCTGCTACCCAAAGTAGAGTGGGCTGCTTGCTGTCATCTCTGATTGTGGGTTTCCCAGCCATTGGCAACACAGTCTGTTTCTGTGTCTATCTCCTTCCTGGGATTCAGGAGTTTGGTCATAGTGCAGAACTTGACCCCATAATTCCTGGTTTGTCAAACTCCTTGGCAACCAACTGTGAAGTCTGCGGTGGATCCAAGGCCTGCTGAGGCCAGGAAACTGTACCGTAAAATGGAGCATGACCCACATCGTTGGCCGTGCTGCATCACAGTGATCAAACTGCGTGTCATGAACCACCATTGGGCTGCAACACAATTTTTGGACCAGGAAGTGGCAGGATGTGCCAAGGAAGCTGACTGCATGCCAGCACAGCCTGGGGCACATGCCATTTTACCTTGCAACGTCCTAGTTGCGGGACCTGCAACCCACTAAAAATTGGGTCATGACCCACATGTTGAGAAACACTGAGTAATTGCCATCATAACTTCTAGTCTAGTTCTGTAAAATAAATGTTGCATTATCCATTTGTGGGGTTTTTTTGGGGGGGGGATTCAAAACATTCACTGCCTACTTTATTCCCACAATCATTTTTGAATTGGGGAAGAAGGTCCGAAGTTTTCCTTTATGGGAACTTGGTGTGCCTGGGACAAGAGTTTGAGGGCCTGACTGTTAGCCAGGAAACAGTTGGAGGCCAAGTGCAGACATCGTCCTCACCCTTCCCACCCCTGCTGCATGGCACAGCTTGGCTGTCACAAGGATGAGCATTTTGCCAGAGTGGGAGGTACTCCGGTGGCTTCTAACTTAGTATAAAATGCCAGGGCAGCCCAGTAGAGAAGAGTGGAGCTTAAACAGAATTGTCAAGTGTAGAAATTGGCCCAGAATCTGCTGAGTGAATGTTTGTTGTGAAATTGTGATGCCTTCTGCAATCTATCACTTGCTTAGGAAAAAAAAAGGTAGTGGGGGGAAAGATGCCCTGAAAGATTTATCTAAGAGACTGGTTAATCATATGAGAGCCTGGAAATACCAGCAGCTGTCTTCACTAACTCTTCTGCTGATGTGGCTTCTGTCAAGTGTTAATGCAGGTTACATGAGAAGGATTTAGAGCTACATGCTTTCTGCATTAATCTGTAATATTAAATTAGCTGGCAAAATGTTGCCATCTTGGCAGGCGTTCAGAAGACTAAGGCAGGGGGGAATATCGAAAGCAGAGCTCCGGTTTCAGAGAAAGAAGCTGC
>JAJKFI010018156.1:0-13799 GCA_029204185.1 Lerista edwardsae | reverse complement strand
GTGTGTGTGTGTGTGTGTGTGTGTGTGTGTGTGTGTGTGTGTGTGTGTGAGAGAGAGAGAGAGAGAGAGAGAGAGAGAGATCACACTGTGTGGTAGGGAAACCCACATGTAACTCTGTATTTTTTTTAAAAAAAAATCAGCTTTGCAGTTTCTTAAAGCTTGTGGACCTTGATGTTTTAATCTCATGCACTTTGGTAGCCCTTGATATTCATAACTGGTGGGTTTGATAAATTTTTAACAAGGAAGTTGGAGATGATGAGAAGTCACAAGGGGGAGTTGCGTTTCTCACCTTGTACTCAAGCCTTCAGGTTTAATTTTCACTTTTTGCACTAAGAGTATACCCTGGAGAAATCCTGGCAAGATTAGATTGTGCAAGCTGGCGCTCTCCCATATTAAAGCAAGAAAAGAGAAGAGAGAAACTCTCATGTACTTGCGTGAAGGTTGCTCTCTGCAGTTTCAATTTTGCCCTGCCTCTAATATTGGGACTCAGGCAACGAGAGAGAGAGAGAGCGTTTAAAAGCAATATAAATATACATTTGATACTTCTTGTGTGAATTCTCATCCTCCATGAGATAGTCTTGTTGTCATTCCAATTTAAGTGAAATAACAGCAATATCACAGCAGCATAGCACAAGCCTTTAAAAAAATATTGTAGGGTGGGAGGAAATCTCATAGCTTTAGTGAAGTAATAAAGCAATAAAAAAATTAAACTGAGATAGGCAGTTTGGAGCCACAGTTTAATTCAATTTGTAGTATGATAAATATTTTATTTAAATTTTAATGGAAGACTTGAGTGCCAGAGATGTCATCGTGTGTTGTTTTTAATAGTCCTGTCTGGTTTTGGTACCCTAATATTTTCCCCTTATTCATTTTAATGCGCAAATAAATCTCAGTTAATTTGCGTTTTATTAATTGAAATGGCAATGCTGCCATTAGAGAGTTGAATATGTATCTTTCAGTTTGTTAACAAAAAAAAACTGAGGACATTGGCTCAAAGTGCTTTCCGAGGGGCTGAAGGGTCATTAGACTGGTTTAATTGTTCTGCTTGCAACTCAGTGCTGCAAATGTGCACATAAATCAGACAGTGTGGAAAGACACATCTTCAGTGACAACCCTGAGCAGCAAGCGCAGCGAAGTGTTTTCTGCTGCAATGCAAATGCTGCCTGTCAGAGGGCATTTCCTCGCAATGGCCTGTGAATCACTTCCTGATTACCTGTTGTAAACTAGTTTGAAGTTAATTTGCTAACTATGTCTCTTGATCAGGCTAAGATGATATTTCTGGAGGACCTTTGATATAGCCAGAAGCTGTCATCGTCGTCCCCCCCCAGTGCCATCTCCATGGTTTTTGGACCTGGGATCCTGTCCGAGTTCACCTTGACTGGTGGCAGTGGCCAGCTCAATTTCATCATCCATTCCCCACCTTCAATTGCTCTTGGCTAAGGCAGGGGGTCCCAAACTGTGCATCGCCTTCAGTAATCAAGGAAGTTGGGTCCATGAATTCATGTCCCTTCTGGATATTGACTTCAACCCACACTAAGATTGAGAAGGGGCCAGTTTGGACGATGACTTAAGTGCTGGATTAACCCAATGAAATCAAAGATGTGCACAGATGTCTCGGCCCCATACCTCATACTGGGCCAGTTTCGCTAATTTCAGAAAATGTGATTCTTCCCCACCATGCAATTATCAAAACAGGTCCTGGAGTGAGAGGAGGTGCAAGAATATGTGCGTGTCATGTGCGTGCATGTCTTTTACAGCAAGGAGCCTGTTTGGCATGGAAACTGCCATCTGAAGCTGCCCAACTACTCGTTGTGTGAAGCAGTGATCTTCAACCTTTTTCAGGCGGTGACCTCCCAAAATGGGGTATGGGACTGGGGAACCCACTGACACTTGATCTGCCCCCATCACCACCCACTCCCTGTCCCATTTCCCCCACTTCTTGTGTCTTCACAGCAACCCTGCAGGGCAAGACAACAAGAAGAGGCTGTTTAGGATTATATCAAGCTCAGTTTTGATAAGACTGGACCATGATTGAATTGGATCCAGGCCCTCTCTTGCGCAGGCCTTGAAAGTTTGCCAGGGGGGCAAATGAGGCTTTGCAACCCTGTGGGGTCCCGACACACAGGTTGAAGAACACTGGTGTAGAGACTATGACCTACTGATTGTGTAGAGAAGACATGGTTCACACAAACTTTCCAACTCTGCTTGGCTGATCGAGGCCGTGGGGGGGGGGGAATGTTATGTGAAAACGGAACCTGGGTGATGGCACAGAAGGAGAGGACGGGCCTGACATCCCAGAGGAAATTGAGCAACGGCAGAGAAAGCGTCTTGTCCGAGAGGTGGACAGATGTGATGCGTGTGGGGGCTGAATTACTCCCTGGAAGAAATACTTCCTACCCCTTTGAAGAAGCCAAGCTCAGATGTTGGGCTTCCTCCAAAATACGCTTGCCTGTAAACTGCTTTGTGAACTTCTTGTTGAAAAACAGTATACAAATCCCGTTTGATTGTCTGATATCAAAGAGAAGACTAGGCTGCACACACACAACACAACACAACACAACACAACGCACATATCAGACAGACAGACAGACAGACAAGGTTTTTTTCGTGTCATCTTTTTCTCTGCTATTTCATGCAAAGACAATGTCTCTGAAGTGCAGGTTTCTTGCTGTGTTCCCTAACACATTTTGAAAACATTGCAAAAATGAAACTTTTTAATGTTGCGCAAACACAGCTATGGTAGTAAATGAGGACTCCGCGACCCCCTTAAAGTCAGCTTGTGACCCCACCCCAAGGCGGTCCCAACCCACAGTTTGGGAACCACTGCTCTAATCTAATCTAATCGATCTGACAGACAGACAAGACCGACTGACTGACTTTCCATCCCATTTAGGGGCCCTAGAGGCAGCTACCTCAATAAAACAGCAATACCGATGACTAAAACAATACTAAAACATTATTAAAAACATTAAGGGTGCCATCCTAACCAACGTTCCAGCACTGACCTAGCTGTGCCAATCCTTCAGTTGGGGGCTGTCATGGAAGCCTCCTCAATGTAAGGGAATATTGGAGCTGCATGGGAAACTGTGGGGATAACATGGGGAACTGTGGATAACTAGATCCATGGATACTGGAGAATGCCTGTATTAAAAAAGTCCTCCCCATTTTCTCTACCTGTGAAAGAGGCAGGAAAAAATAGAGAGGGAATGAGGTTTGTATCTAGTCAAGCAATACTGATCTAGATGGGGCTGAGTTAGTTTAAAACCACTTCCTCTGTTGTTTTCTTCCTCTTTTACAATATGTCATTCTTCCAGTTTAAACCATGGTTGATTAAACAATCCCATCTATGCAGTGCAAGGACACAGATAGATATGTGGCATATGGTTGTTCCTGTCCTAGAGGACAGGATTTCTTAAAGTTATTTATTCCATAGTCTCCAAAGTCCTAATATGTTCATTCGCTGTGGTCAGATCTTGACCAACATCACGAAAAAATCATATGCCTCACTTAACAAAATACAAATCAGCAGAATGAAAAATCTTTTGTGAAATCTTTCTGCTGGCTTTTAAGGTGTTGAATGCATTATGGAATTCCCCACTCTAAAATGAATCCAAAGTGTAGGAATACGGTAAGCACTTTGCTAAATCAGACCCAGGTTCCATTTATATATGATGCCTATATGCAACCTGTGGGCTTTAGAGGGAGCTTATATCCAGACGTGTAGCTAAAGAAGATCAGGGGGGTGCAATTGCACTGGGCAACAAGCTTTAGGGGGACAACAAGCTGAGCTTGACACTAGTGGCCAAAATGGTGAAAACCTTGGTCTGTATGAATAATGCCATCATGTTAGATATCATTGGAAAGGGAATTTAATGCAGAATGCAATGGAACAAACCAGAGTGTAATGGCTTTAATCTACCAAATGTTATGGACAAAAAAAAATACAACTGTGATGTCACTTCCTGTTGTGACATCACTTCAGGGGGCAACTGGGCTATACTTTCATTGGCTATGCTCCTGCTTATATCTGAATGCCTGTTGCAAGGTGGTGGGAATAGGATGCTGGTGTCTTCTTGTCTATGTGCTCTCTCAGGCATCTGGTGGGCCACTGTGAGGAAATAAGGAAAATGGGCTAGATGGGCCCTTGGCCTGATCCAGCAGGGCTTACTTTCTACTAACCCAGTATTCTGTTTCTAACAGAAGCTAGTAAGATGGATTCTGGAAGCTAACAAGCAGGGCCTTAATTAGTCTGCCTCTTAAGCAACTGCTATTTGATGGCACTTACCTCTCACCACAGCAGCAAAGTGTTTCAGGGCGATTAAACCTGTGCTTGCCAAATGTATCTGGTTCATGCTTTGCCCGGCAGCCTCTTCTTCCTTGGATCTCATGAAATCTTGTGAGATCCAAGACAGTGGTGGCCAAATCTCATGAGATTTCATGAGATTCAAAATGGCGGCACCTAGATCTTAGTAAGATCCATCTTGGATTTCACAAAGAGTGCAACCCTAACCTGGAGTTAGGCCAGCAAAGTAAGGCCAGCAAAGTGTGGCTGGCACAAGGGCCACCGTATAGTAAGTTTGGACCACTCTTGGAGTCAGGGAAGATGGTGCACAACTGCTACTTCTGAATTACTTCTGAGCAGATGTGCATAGGATTGTGCTATTAGTCTTTAATTCTAATTCTCTCTTCTTGTATTAATTATACATGTGTGTGAGGTGCGTATTATTATTATTATTATTATTATTATCATCATCATGATAATAATAATAATAATAATAATAATAATAATAATAATAATAATAATAATAATAATAATAATAATCCTATCTTAGAGGAAGGGAGACATGGTTCCCAGATGCTGAGGAAAATAGGCATTTGAGTAGAACTTTGACAGGCCTCCATTTCTGCTCCCCTCTTGACCAACTGTACCCATCCAAAAATACAGGAATCCTGCAGAGAGGAAAAAAATCATCATATTTTGCAAACAAACAAATGGAACAAATGTTTCAAAATAAAATTTTCACAAACAAGCACCTGGCATTTAATGCATTTTTTAAAAACGTCACACATTGTGGATCACTTTTTGTTTTCCATTAGAGTTTGCTATTCAAAATATTTTCCAATTTAAAGTATTAATGGTGCAACTCCATGTGTTTCAAGCCGGTGGTAATTAGTTTGTTGCCCGGCTTGAAACACATGGCTCCCCTTCATCGATGGCTCCTCTTTTTCTTCCATTTTTTTGGGGTGGGTGGGCTGCATGTGGAGACAGAATTTGCACAGCCATTTAATATAATTATCCATAATGACCACATATGGCCTTTGTATCATTTGCTAATTATTTTAAATGAGTAATGCATAAACATTTTGGGAGATTATTCAATTATTAGCAGGTCTAACACTTGCACAGAGACACAATAAAACTTTTAATGTGTCCAGTACAGACATGCTGATGAATTGGGGAAAGGGGGTGGGACACACATACTTATTCTTTTAAAACACACACACACACACACACACACACACACACACACACACACACACACGGCTTTTATTCTTTTAAAAGGGAAAGAATAAATACTATTTAGGAGCGATGGCTTTAGGAACTAGCACTGCATACTAGTAATTCTGAAAACAGATTTTGTGGCACATTATTGAGGCACATTGATACTGTTTTGTGTTAAAACCTCTTGGTTTCATTGTGTTTTGTGGCGGACATGTTTTTGCGTGTGGTGCTGGGTGCCTTCTGGGGGAGCAGGACCCAGGCCAGTCTCATGGCATTTGACTTGGGCGGATGATATTAGCCTCACTTCACATGGGCCATAACTGTGGTGTGTCACAGCAATCGGCCTCTCCCTCCAAACTGGCTGGCTGACGAAAATACTTGCCTGGCTTCCATGTCTTTGGGAATTTGCATGACCAGCCACCCCTTGGCTGCACAGGCAATTTACACCTGTAAACCAAAGCCCCACCCCACATGCAAAGCTACCCAGCAATGCCAAGCAGCCCAGTCCTGAGCGGACTGGGTGATGCAGGCACAATGGTAGCCAAACGGGCATCCAGCCCCAGCCAGGCAGCCACTGGGCTTCCTTGGGAGAATGGGAAGTTTGCCCCCTTCTCCCAGCGGTGTCATGCAGCCGGAACGCTGGGCGGGAGAAACGGGTGAGCGGCAGCCCGCCCGTTGCGTACCGCTCCGTTTTGCCGTCTTCCCCGCCCCCGCGGGCTGCCGCTCACCCATTCCTCCCGCCCAGCATTCCGGCTGCATGACGCCGCTGCCTTCCCCCATGGAAAGCCCCACCTCCCTCAGTGAGACGCCTCCACTCTCCACTGGCTGTTTTGTAGACAAAGCATTGAGCAGGCCCTTGTCAGCCCCAAGGTAAGTTCCAGCCCCACCTCAGTTAATTACCCCTCCAAAAGCCCCGTTAAAAACCAAATCACACAACAGTCGTGCCACGTAATCCCCAACAGTGGGAAAGCCAACAGCACCAGTGCCCAGCTTTCTTCTTTGAGCACCTCTGTTTTGACACAGACCTGGGGAGATTCCGAAGCACCTGCCCCCCCCTTCTGCGACTTCCTCTGTACAGCGGGTGGGCTCAAGTTTAACTAAAGTTGCATCCTATCGCATTCATCTCTCCAGAATGCAGGGAGGGGGAAAGACAAGGGGAGGCCACTCGACTGCAGGTTGCCTGGAGTGATGTCTTAATGCTGCTTGCTGACGGCGTGCAATGCTTCAGGCTCCACAGGCTGGGGAATGCGCAATCTGGACCAAGAAGCCAGATCTCTTCCCTGACGGGCAGAGCCTGGGGCATGAATGATGCAAAGCCTGTCCTCGCGGCTACCAGGCAAAGTCAGTTTCACGCTGGCGAGTTTTTAGGTGCACAGATGGAACCATCTTTTACCACGCCAGCCTAAGCTGTTCCCCAGCATGAACCCCAAGCAAAAGGCAATTTAGGGTAAGCAATCACCTTATCGCTCAACTGGATCACAGACATCCTCTGAATAACAAGATGGTAGGACTCTGTGCATGGTGTAGGGCATGCATGAGGGAGGCCGCGGCAGAAAGGTTCAGAGAATCAGGTCATGTTAACGTGCCAAAACAGACCACTCGAGAAGTGGGTCTTGCTGGAGTCACTGTCAGCAGGTGAATACGACAGGAGGAACAAATTGTTCTCCTTCTCCACTTTCACTGCAACCTCTTCCTATCACTCCTTTCCTCCATGTCACTTCCCATTCCTTGTTGTTCCCTCGCATCTATCTGGATCGGAAACCCCCAAAATGTGAGTCCGGGACCCACCAGTGCATCGTGACCCAATTTTTGTTGGGTTGCAGATCTGAAAGGGCAGATCAGGCTAGGTGCATCAAGTGTTAAAAAAGCTGCTACCTGGGGGGAGCCCTTCTGCCCAATCACCATTATACACCCTTTGATTGTATAAATCAGGCAGCCATTCTCAAACTGCCAGGTGTCAAACATAAGACCCATGGGCAGTGGTGGGATTTAACAGTGACCGGGACTCACCTTTGACTGGCACATGTCGGGACCGTTCAAAGCGGCCCAGCCGCACCTCACAGCCCGTCCCTTTGGTTTCGCCGCCATTCCCTTGGTTCTGCCACCTTCTGCGCCACATCCATCACAGAGCCGTGAGTGGTTCTCACGGTGAGCCGTGAGTGGTTCAACAAATGGCGGTGAGTGGGCGGAGCCAGCCCTGATTAGGTTCAGGAACGGCTGTTCCGGCGCATTCCTGCTGGATGACATCACTGCCCATGGGCCAGATGCAGCCCCCGGCACCAGCATCAGCTGCTGAGATATGCTGAGGTGACACTGCCAAGAGGGCAGCCTGCATAATTGGACTATCCTGTATCTTGAACATACGATAAAGATTTGCATATTTTCTCTTCTATCATTTGCAGCCACCGAGTTCCTGAATGAGAAAATAGTTCTCATTTCCAATCATTGCCTGCTTAATGTCACCATTTCCTGCCTTATGCACTTCTAACCAGCGGCGTCATGCTGCCGGTACGCTGGGCGGGAGGAACGGGTGAGGAACTGGGAAGACGGCGAAACGGAGCGGTACGCAACGGGCGGGCTGCCGCTCACCCTTTCCTCCCGCCCAGCATACCGGTAGCATGACACCGCTGCTTCTAACCCTCAGCAGGCAACATAACTGCTGTTTGGCCCACTGTATGAAGAGAGTTTGATACCCCTGCTCTAGGGCCTCCACGAAGTTTGGGAACTACTGGTTTAGATTGTGAGAAAGGCAAGGCAGGACCCCGCCCTCTCATTCCGAATACATACAGTACATCACGGAGAGATGAGATATAATTTGTCAGCTGATCACCGTGTTTATATTATTAACCATCATTATTACTGTGCCATTAGCATATGTGTTGCCTAATAGCGTTACAGTTTGTTTTTTGTTTTCATACCACCCTTTCTCTAAGGAGCTGAGTGTGGTGTGCACAGTTTCTCCCCTCCTCTTGTCCTCACGACAACCCTGTGAGGTAGGTGAGGCTGAGATATGACCCAAGGTCACCCAGGAAACTTTGTAGCTGAGAAGGGATTTGAACCTGGAGTTCCAGGTCTGTCCATATACCTATAATATAGGACTCTGCCCCCAAGGAGCTTACAAAGTAGAAAAGATAATGGGGAAATTTTGGAGGAAGAATTGATAGACCAGTACGAGGGGATTATTAGTGCATGAAGATGCTATTACATACCATAAAGCGTGGTTACAGTCACAAAATGAAAATTAAAGGGATAAGCAAACAATTATTTGGGAAAGCTGGGCTTTGATGAGAAACTAGGGCCAGGGAGCTACCTTTGAAAAGTCCGCCTGCAGGGTGTGATGGTGATTGCCTATTCCTCCAGCCATTGTGATTTTGTGCTCAGACATTGCCCTGAATATGTAAAAAGGTAAAGGTTTCCCCACGACTGAATGGTCTAATTGTGACCGACTGTAGGGGGCGGTGCTTATCTCCGTTTCAAAGCCTGCAGAGCCGGCGTTTTTGTCTGAGTACAAGCTTACGTGGTCATGTGGCTGGCATGACTCTAGGAACGCCGTTACCTTCCCAACGAAGTGGTCCCTATTTATCTGCTTGCATTTTAGGTGCTTTCGAACTGCTAGGTTGGCAGGAGCTGGGACAAGCGATGGGAGCTCACTCAGTCACGCAGTCTTGAACTCCCAACCTTGCAGTCGAAAGCCCAGCAACAGCGGATTAACTCGCTGCGCCACCACGTCCCATTTATGTAGGTTCAATTATGTAGGTTCAATTTAATCATTATGGCTACTGGGCATTGCGTCAACCATGTTTTTAAACCATCTTTAAAGCCAGCATTTCCCAAATGTATTAGCACCACAACCCACCTTGTCCTCCACGGTGAGCTGTGGTATGATGCTCCCTGTAGCATTGGATGCATTATTGGGAACTCCTGGGAACTTGCAGGTTGGGCCTGGCCTTCAACCCACTCCATTGGCCTCTGCAGAATTCATTCCCAGAATTCCCTGTGGAAACAAGCCAAAAGTTGTGTCTGCAAATTAGAAGTCACCATCAGTTGCTCCTGCATGGCATTCCGAGGCCTGTGGAGGTCAGTGGAGTGGGTTGGGGGCCCTGCAGCCTCTGGGTCCTGAATAAGGCATTCAAATGCTACAAGGAGCATCGTGTCACAATCGAGTGCACACAGTGTTGTTACTGTCAGTTTGGGAAATGCTGATCTAAGCAGAGGTTCTCAAACATTTTAGCACCGGGACCAACCTTTTAGAATGGCACTTGTGTCAGGACCCTCTGTTGTTAACCTTGAAATATTATGGCTGGAAGTAACGTCATTAAACAGGACGTTCTGTCATTATGATGAAATCAAATAATACCCCTGGAACGCAAACTGGCATTCTTGGACTGCAGCAGTTGCACAACCATGAAACATCCCCGACAGAAAGTAAGAATAGGGCAAAATATTATGTAAAAACACTGAACTGAAAACATTTTTTAAGTCACTTGAAAATTCAAACTGTTAACACTCACACACACAAAAAGAATATAGCTAATGTCTGCAGATTCCAAGATGGCCACTCGCAGCTTTCCATGACCCACCTGACATCAGTCGTGACCCAGCAAGTGGGGCCTGAGCCACAGTTTGAGAAACACTACTGTAAGCTATTGTAAGTGGCTACATATTCTGAATCAGTTAATTGTATGTTGTATGTGGCCACTTAAAATAGGTTAGAATAGTGGTCTTAAACCAGTGTGTCATAGCAAATTGGTGTGCCGCAAATGGTCTGTAGGTGGGCCGTGGGAGTTTGAGGAAAGGTCATTTATTAGTAGGGCCATTGGAAGATGTGAAACTGTGACTGGCAGTGCAGTGCAGTGCAGTGTGCCTTGACAATTTGAGTGCCTTGTCAGTATGCAATGAGATGAAAAAGGTTGAAATGGCTGGCATAGAAGTTGAGAAATACTCCCTTTCTATCTTTAGAAGCTACTGCTAATCAATTTCACTGGGTAGTGCTAAATTTCAAAATTTTTCAATAATAAAAAGGAGTTATTGTGATCTAGTTAACAGAAAAGACTAGATTTCTGCCAGCTCATGAAAGTGTTCTGAAATAACACTATTGTGCAAACAAGAAACGAAGGAAACGTGTTCTACCTTCACACATGCACACCACACAATAACCTGTTTCAACTTCCAGGTACATAGAAATGTTCAACCAGATTACTTTAATTTGTTAGTTAAATATAAATGTTCCCATGGAGGAACTGGAGCTTAAGTCTGACTCTTCTTCTGGAAGTATGAATATTTATTTTTGTTCCATTTAATAACTTTAACTGGAGTAATCGCATTTTCTAGTGACCTAACATATTTATAAGGATATGGTGATGAAAATAATCAATGAAAAATGGGAAAAAGTGGAGTGAAAATAAACTAGATTTACCAGCACAGTAGCTTATTGAACTGCCGTGATTAGATTGTGCCCCTACCACACTTCAGGGAATGTAATTCAATCTCAGCATGAGCAGATAACTGCTTGCAGAAGTTTAGAACCCATTGCCCATTTTAATATCCTGACATTCGCCCAACATTGCTGTGTACTTAAAATCTGCCTTGTGGGGTTTGTCCATCTTCTAACTGTTGGAAGCGCACTCTGTCCTCCCCCACCCTTACAGTGGTGCAGATAAAAGTGCTTGGCAACAGTTGAGCATAAGAAATTGTTTATGTACTGTATTATCCTTTTCCGAGATGATCAGGAGACATTTTGAAACAAGGGAAAACAATGGATGGAAACACAACAGGAAATCTCCATAAACATCAGTGGTGATACATGCCCGCTCTGGATGGGGGCAGATGCAAGAATTCTAGACCCAGAAACCAGTGGTGTCATCTAAATGATTTAATAACAGGTACTCACTTTTGATTGGCACGTGTCGGGACCTGCCCACCAGCAGTGACATCATAAGCCGGAAGTGATGTCGTGGCAGGAAGTGACATGAAAAAAGCCCCTTTTGAGGCCTCAGACAATTTTAAACTGACCCAACAGTTGCAACAGTATTCCACAGCACCCGCAGAACATGTTAAGGAGGCCTGGCATCATGTTAAAGTGACCCAACAGTTCCAAAACCCCAGAGCAGCTCATTTTTTAATGGCAAGGCAAGGCAAGGCTCCGCTCGCTGCCTGCCTGGCTCTGAGAACGTGCAGGCAACTCAAACGTGCAAGAAATTCAAACTTTGCAGGCAGCGGAGTCAACAAGTGGGCGGGCGAATGGGCGGGGCCAACCATAATCCTAGAAACCGGTACTCGCGTACCCCCTGCATGACATCACTGCAAGAAACTCTAGTTTGTTGGCCTGAGAATGAGCCTGGTTGCTTCTGTCCTCCTCTCCTCGCATGTAAGACTAGCAAAGGTCTCTTGCAGTCCAATTCTAAGAGGGCTGCCTGTGCTCAGTAGAATGGCACCAAAAGGACCACCGCTGTATACAAGGGGGCAGGGAGGCAGCCAGAGCTGAATGGCTGGCTCAGAACCGAGTAGCCCTGTGTAGGGCTTCAGAGCCAGCACAGACTCGAGCAGGAGGGGCCTTCACCCCCACCCCTCCCCCTTCCAGACCTGAACCACTGTCCTCTCTTATGTCTGTGCATGATGGAAATTTCATTAGTATTTTCAGATAAATCAGTTCCTGGGTTCAACTCCAGTCTAGTGTGGCCAAGAAATGATATACAGAACATGGCTTAGCAGATGATAGGCTGAAGGGCGCAATCCTAACTTGGATTTAGGCCGGCACAGTCAGGCCAGCAAAGTGTGGCTGGCAGAAGGGAAACTGTAAAGTATATTTGGACCACTCTCAGAGTCAGAGAGGCCAGCACACAGATGTGCACCATCCTCCCTGACTCCAAGAGTGGTCCAGACACGCTTTACTGCGGCCCTTGTGCTGGCCAAACTTTGCTGGCCTAACTGTGCCTGCCTAACTCCAGGTTAGGATTGTGCTCGAAGTTAGGCAGCACATAACGTGGTTGTCCCAGTAAGCTACTGGATGCTTTATTTGGGAGGACAGAGTTGATCAGAGATGAAGAAACCACTTGCGTCACCTGCTACCCAAAGTAGAGTGGGCTGCTTGCTGTCATCTCTGATTGTGGGTTTCCCAGCCATTGGCAACACAGTCTGTTTCTGTGTCTATCTCCTTCCTGGGATTCAGGAGTTTGGTCATAGTGCAGAACTTGACCCCATAATTCCTGGTTTGTCAAACTCCTTGGCAACCAACTGTGAAGTCTGCGGTGGATCCAAGGCCTGCTGAGGCCAGGAAACTGTACCGTAAAATGGAGCATGACCCACATCGTTGGCCGTGCTGCATCACAGTGATCAAACTGCGTGTCATGAACCACCATTGGGCTGCAACACAATTTTTGGACCAGGAAGTGGCAGGATGTGCCAAGGAAGCTGACTGCATGCCAGCACAGCCTGGGGCACATGCCATTTTACCTTGCAACGTCCTAGTTGCGGGACCTGCAACCCACTAAAAATTGGGTCATGACCCACATGTTGAGAAACACTGAGTAATTGCCATCATAACTTCTAGTCTAGTTCTGTAAAATAAATGTTGCATTATCCATTTGTGGGGTTTTTTTGGGGGGGGGGATTCAAAACATTCACTGCCTACTTTATTCCCACAATCATTTTTGAATTGGGGAAGAAGGTCCGAAGTTTTCCTTTATGGGAACTTGGTGTGCCTGGGACAAGAGTTTGAGGGCCTGACTGTTAGCCAGGAAACAGTTGGAGGCCAAGTGCAGACATCGTCCTCACCCTTCCCACCCCTGCTGCATGGCACAGCTTGGCTGTCACAAGGATGAGCATTTTGCCAGAGTGGGAGGTACTCCGGTGGCTTCTAACTTAGTATAAAATGCCAGGGCAGCCCAGTAGAGAAGAGTGGAGCTTAAACAGAATTGTCAAGTGTAGAAATTGGCCCAGAATCTGCTGAGTGAATGTTTGTTGTGAAATTGTGATGCCTTCTGCAATCTATCACTTGCTTAGGAAAAAAAAAAGGTAGTGGGGGGAAAGATGCCCTGAAAGATTTATCTAAGAGACTGGTTAATCATATGAGAGCCTGGAAATACCAGCAGCTGTCTTCACTAACTCTTCTGCTGATGTGGCTTCTGTCAAGTGTTAATGCAGGTTACATGAGAAGGATTTAGAGCTACATGCTTTCTGCATTAATCTGTAATATTAAATTAGCTGGCAAAATGTTGCCATCTTGGCAGGCGTTCAGAAGACTAAGGCAGGGGGGGAATATCGAAAGCAGAGCTCCGGTTTCAGAGAAAGAAGCTGC
>JAJKFI010018155.1:0-21353 GCA_029204185.1 Lerista edwardsae | reverse complement strand
AGGCTGTATGCATCAAGGACTAAACAAGCTGTTACTTGAGTGGGGGGGCACTGCTGCCCAATTACCATTATAGCCAACCCCCTTAGTATTTAAATCTGGCAGCAGCCTCCAGGGTAGTTGTATTCAAACTTTTTAGACCAGGTCCCATTTTTTAGAATGGCACTTGTGTCAGGACCCACCAGAAGTGATGTCATTAACCTGGAAGTGATGTCATGGCAGGAAGTGACATCATTAAGCGTGAAGTGTTGTCATTGTCACATAATCAAATGACGCTCCTGAAATGCAAACGGGCATTCTTGGACTGCAGCAATTGTACAACCATGAAAACATCCCTGACAGAAAGCAAGTTGAGGGCAAAACATGATATGAAAGCACTGAACTAAAAACAATTTAAACAAAACAAAACAAAACAAAACACCTCACTTAACAGTTTGAATTTTCAACACTCACAAAAGGAATATAAGAAGAGTAAGTTTGGAAGTTTCCAAGGTGGCTCCCAGCTTTCCGCGACCCACCTGACATCAGGTAATGACCCACCAAGTGGGTCCCGACCCACAGTTTGAATAACACTGCTCTAGGGCAGCCATTTTCAACCTCTGTGCCGTGGCACAGTGGTATGCCATGAGCACTCCACAGGTGTACTGCGGAACGTGGGCTTAGGCCATTTATTAGTGGGGCTGATGGGGGCGGGACCTTGTCAATAGCCAACCAAGCTAACGGTGTGCCTTGACAATGTTAGTGCCTTGTCAGTGTGCCGTGAGAGGAAAAAGGTTGGAAATCGTTGCTCTAGAGCCTCAGGCAAGTTTGAGAGCCACTGGGATTGAAGTCTGGATGGCTGAACGGGTCAGTGTGCTTCATTCTTTTAGGATAACTCTCCAGCAGTCAGTTATTTCACAGGGAAAAAAAACCTGCCTATCATGACCCATCTGGGCAGTGTTGTAGCTCGGTCATTTTGCACCCAGGGCCCAGGCATTTTTGACACACACACACACACACACACACCGGCAACACACACACCCGGACAAAATTATTTATTTATTTCACATTTATTCCTCCAAGGAGCTCAGGGTGGTGTTCCTGGTGCCTCCGGTCTTTTGTCAACCCTGGATGGGAGGCGAGGATTAGAGATCACACTAGTCAAGACATGAAATAAGTCATGATACTGGCCAGAAAAAAAATGCAGTGCATATTTCCCCACAAGCAGTGGATGAACGTCGGTGCCCTCCCCTGGTCTTGCTCCCCTGCACGTAGTACTCAGTACCATATCGCCCCTGCATGTGGAGATTCAATGCGGCCATCATGGTTAATAACCACTGCTAGATTGTAGTCTGCCAATGAATATTTTGAATCCATTTTAAAAGTCATCTAAGCCAGTGGCCAACACTACCCAAACCGCCCACCCGTGAAGTGGATTTATGTCACTAGTGCTGGCATCACCCGGGGAGGCAACCTATGGTGTCACTCCCATTAACTTTATTCACAGCTCAGTCCTATCCGACCTTCCAGAGCCACTGTAGCCGTGCCAAGGGGGTTTGCACTGTCCAGGAGACCTCCTCGAGGTAAGGAAACATTTGTTCCCTTACCTTGAGGATGCGTTGCGGCTACATCGGTGCTGGAAAGTTGGATAGGGTTAGGCCCTTATTTATTTAACTATTTGAACAGAACAGGTCACCCAGCAAATCAGTAACTAACCAAAAACCAGTGGCCAACACTCACACAACAGGTTCTAGTATGAGCTCCGATACATGGAAAAGGGAGCTGATATAGTAACTCATTAGTTCCATACTGTACCATAACAACTCCTTGTTAGCTCTCAGAACAGTCTCATTGGTCACTTTTGAGTTAAGGAAATACCACTGTTTGGTTTAGGACTAGAAAAGGAGAGATAATGGGAATGAAGATGAGCAAGCTGCGGAGGAGACAAGCAAGCTGCATCTTTCTATGTGGTATTTAGGATGCTCCTGGAAAGGTGCCTGAAATAGCTTGAGGATTCATCTTTGTGTGCTGCTTTTTCTGTTCAATTCTGGGAACTGGCACTGGGTATTCTAGGAATTTCATAAAGCGGTTTACAGACAAAATCAAACAATTAAATGGCTCCCTGTTTTAAAAGGGTTTAAAAAGATGCAGAAGAAACACCAGCAAGCTGCTTCTAGAAAATACACTGGGCATAATCCTAACCAGGAGTTAGGCCAGCACAGTTAGGCCAACAAAGTTTGGCCAGCACAAGGGACACCATAAAGTACATTTGGACCACTCTCAGAGTCAGAGAGGCCAGCACACAGATGTGCACCAGCCTCCCCGACTGCAGGAGTGGTCCAAACGCGCTTTACGGTGGCCCTTGTGCCGGCCAAACTTTGCTGGCCTAACTGAGCCAGCCTAACTCCAGGCTAGGATTGCTCTCTGAGGTAGGGTAGAGGGGCACTCTGCTAAATATAAGAGGAGCACCACTTGGGGAAAAAGTGACTCTTCACCCAGTTGGCCGAGTAGGCTCAGCAGTATAAAGATGACTAGTCTGTTGCTCTTCATTCTTTCAGTAGTTTATGGACCTGTGACAAAGCTGTGGGTTGTTTTGCAAGTCCAGATAAGCTGCTCTTTTTGTTTTGACTCCCCTTCAGTGTCCCTGTGCGTGTTGCAGAAAGCCCCCACCCCACCCCGAAAGTGCCAGCCAAGTTCCAGCCAGCTTGCTAGTCAGAGGCCACCCTGGGAAACAAGCGGCCTTCCCCAATTTGGCAGAAATATTTCATGCACAGCTCGTGGACGAGCACTTCCAAAATGTTTCCCAGTACAACTTTTCCTTTTCTTCAAATGCTTGTAATGCCTCCATTTACAATGTGTTCCGTTGCCAGTTTGTGATCCATGGTGCCCCATACGCAGTAACGGCTTAGCTCATCTCGAGTACAGATTGCTCTTGCAAAATGCATAATGTGTGCTTGAGTACCGTTATTTATTTTGTTTATTGCTGCAGCTATTAATATTACTACAACTACAGCATGGTGTGGTAGAGGAAAACTAACCCACTGTGGTATTTGGCTCACAAAACTGTAGCTCAGCGTGACTCTTTGGTTTTGTCGCCTCCTGTGAAGTTTCGGGGAGGGGGAGGGGGAGATGCGTCAAACTTCTAATAAATAAATCAGATCCAACACAAATAGCCCAAAGATCGAAATTTGGCTGGTCATACCCATGAGCACACAAGATCCCCCCTCCCTGTTGAGGAAGCAGAGGGAGGGGCTTGAGGGAGGGGCCCGAACTCTGCTCCCCCCCTCTTGCATGCTGGATCATATGCTGTGCTCTGAGACCTGCCCACCCGCCCTTTGAGCAGTCTGAGTTTTGCTGGTCGCCTGTGGGGGCCGGGTAGGAATTTTTCTACTCACCTGATTGGCCATTGGCGGACAGTTCTTTTCGCCTCCCCCAGACTGTTGGGCCTGGTCGGTTTCTTTCCTTGATCTCATTAATATCTCTGTCACTTTCTTGGGCAGGCAGTGCAGGTCTGAAGGCAGGTCTGAAGTGCAGTGCAGGTCTGAAGGCAGGTCTGAAGTGAAGGCAGGTCTGAAGGCAGGATCAGGCCCCTTCGGTGTGCACCTCGAGGTCAGCAAGGGCAGGGTAACCCACTTCTACTCCTCAGTGGCCCACGGGTTGTCTCATGCCTGGATTGCAGGGGCCACCTCAAAGGCTCAGCGGCATGGATGGCCCTACACAGTCCGGCTGCCTCAGCCCCCTCGCGGGGTTGACTGAGATAAGCTCTCATTGCCTGAATAGGGGCGTGGCTTGGAGTCAGGTGTTTCAATGCCCAGCTGGGGGCCAGATGTGCCTGGCGCCCCTTGTATGTCCTTGCCCCCGCACTGTGCTTGCTTTGTGGCAGTAAGAAGGTGCAAGAGCTGCAGATCTCAAGCTTCTATTTTCCTAGAAAAAAATCTCCTAGTTTTAGAAGTACGCTACCTCTGAAGGTGCAAGGCAGTGGCCACAGGATACAGGATCTTGTTGTCTTGTGTTCTCCCTAAGGGATCCGATGGGCCACTGTGAGATTCAGGGTGCAATCCTAATCTGGACTCACACAGCTCGGCCAACAAAGTTTGGCTGGTACAAGGGACACCATAAAGTATGTTTGGACCACTCTTGGAGTCAGAGAGGCCTACACTGAGACGTGCGCCATCCTCCCTGACTCCAAGAGTGGTCCAAAAGTGCTTTATGGAGGCCCTTGTGGCAGCCAACCCTTGCTGGCTTCACTGTGTTGGCCTAAATCCAGGTTAGGATTGTGCCCTCAGGATCAGATGGGCCTTTGGCCTGATCCAGCAGGACTTCTTATGTGATCAGCAACCATAACCTCTTATACTTGCCCTTAATGGTTTATATACCATATGTAGTTGTGTAGGTAGCACACCAATTGGTGCAATTGCCAGTCAAGCGTGCTTCTTTGCATATTGCGAAAGAAGACATTTGTTTGCACTCTGTGAAAGATGGCATTTGGTTGTCTTCTCCTGGCGAAGAGAGCGCCAAATTAAATGAGAACAAGGCACATGCTGTCATCCTCTTCCTGGGACTGTGATATCTCCCATTTTCAGCACCCTGAAATTTACTTGTGTTGTATTTAAACACCTGATTTTGGGGGACAAAAAATACACCTACAGTGCTGCTACAGGCACATTTTGTAGACCTTGATTTCTCGCCAGTATGTACCAGTGGTCAAGAGATGCTTCTGAAAATGCTCATTCAAAGGTTCTTGATGATTAGAAGATGTTTCCTTAAAGAACACTGGTGCTTGATGCCTCCTAGCTCTGGCGCATCCCACATCCCAGTGGGAGCTGGAGCGAAACTATTTGGATTGTAACCTGTGAAGGAAGCAGGCCTGAGTTTTGCAGTTAGCTTGCAAGAAAGAGCCAGACCAGTTTTTAGCACCGGGACCCACTTTTTAAAACAACCATCTGTCTGGGATCCACCAGAAGTGATGGCATGACCGGAGGTTGCATCACTACGATGCCAGAGCCTGCTGCTTTCCTAAGAATGCAGCAATGAGTTGGGTTATTTCTCAGCCATTTTCCAACAGCAAAGTGAATCAGAAAGGATACAAAAAAGCCCATTTACAACCTTGACACAAACAAAACAACCACACAGCGCTCCTCCTTTCCAGCATCCCAACTTCCCAGATTTTCAATATGGCTGCTCTAGATGATTTGCAACCCACCTGAAATTGGCTCATGACCCACTGGTGGGTCCCAACCCACAGTTTGGGAACATCAGAGCTAGACAGTGTTGTGGGGCTGCAAGACATCCTGTTTGCTTTAGGAGGCTGCTGATTTCAAGGTGAAAGGGAGATTGGACAGATTTCTAGAAGAAAAGTCCATCACAGGTTATAGGCCGTGATTCCTGGTTTTAAAAGCAGGCTATCTCCGCATGACAGATACAAGGGAGTGGCTGCAGGAATACAGGAATCTTGTTGTCTTTGTGTTCTCCTTGAGGCATCAGGTGGACCACTGTGAGATTGAGGAAGCTGGACTAGGTGGGCCTTTGGCCTGATCCAAATGTTCTTATGTTCTTATGTTCTTAGACGACTAGCACTGACTGACTGACTACTTATTCCTCAACTTCTAAGGAGTCAGGTGTGAAGAAAATGCTGCAGGGTGGTGGATTTTGCTTTCTTGAAAAATGCTGCCCAGGCAAATAAGCCATTATGTTCAAAACTGTGTGCAATTATTCATCCTAGGGAGGAAAACAAGAAAAGAACTTGCTGCTTTTAGATGCTTCTGTCTTTTTAAAGCTTCTGCGCCCCAGTAATGCCTGGTGTTGATTCCGAATAATTTAAATAGCAATAAAATTGTGTTGTCATGGCAGTGAATCAGACACATTTTAGATTTCATGCCCATTTAAAGAAACAATGCTTTTTTTATCTTCTGAATTTCAAAGCCATTACAGTAATGAGTGGATTTTTGTTTACCTCACAACAATAGGTAACAATGTTTCCTAAATATCAAGTCTTCCCAAGGACCTAGAATATCTAGAGATATTTGTGTAAGATACGTGCTGTTTCAAGTAAAGATGGTGTTTTGTTTTGTTTACAGCTCATCCATGGTTATTTCATTTACAGCTCCGTGCAGGTTTTCAGTCCCGTCCCCCCAGTGGTGGTGGTGTTAAAATGCTAAGAAAAGAGGGTTGACCATACTGTAGGTATCCAAAAGAAATAACTTCTTGATTTTCTGGTGATTGAATATCTCTTAATTAAGACAAAACAAAACAGGTTACATCCTAAGGTTTAATTACTCCTGTGGAAGGTTTCTCCTTCCGAGTCCATCTGGAGGAATTGTTGTTGTTCAGTCGCTAAGTCGTGTCCGATTCTTCGCGACTCCCTGGACCACAGCATGTCAGGCCTCCCTGTCCTCCACTAGCTTCTTGAGTTAGCCCGATTTCATGTTCATTGCTTCGGTGACACTCTCTAACCATCTCATCCTCTGCCGCACCCTTCTCCTTTTGCCTTCAATCTTTCCTAGCATGAAGGTCTTTTCTAAAGAGTCCTCTCTTCTCATGAGGTGGCCAAAGTATTTGAGCTTCAGCTTTAGGATTTGTCCTTCCAGGGAGCAATCAGGCTTGACTTCCTGGAGGATTGACTGATTGGATCTCCTTGCAGTCCAGGGGACTCTCAAGAGTCTTCTCCAACACCATAATTCGAAAGCATCTATTCTTCGGCGCTCTGCCTTTCGTATGGTCCAGCTCTCACAGCCATACATTGCTACTGGGAAAACCATCACTTTGACTAGGCAAACCTTTTTTGGCAGGGTGATGTCTCGGCTTTTGATTAAGTTGTCTAGGTTCGCCATAGCTTTCCTCCCAAGAAGTAAACGTCTTTTAATTTCATGGCTGCATTCACCATCTGCGGTGATCTTGGAGCCCAGGAAGATAAAGTCTGTCACTGCTTCCATTTCTCCCCCTTCTGTTTGCCAGGAAGTGATGGGTGTGGTTGCCATGATCTTAGTTTTTTTTTAATGTTGAGCTTCAAGCCAATTTTGGCACTTTCCTCTTTTACCCTCATCAGAAGGTTATCTGGAGGAGACCTTAGGGTTATTATCACACGGTAAAACAAAACAAACACAGAAACTTCACCAAGTCTGAATCAGGAACCAATGATGTCAATTCTGAATGTGCATGCCCCAGTTTGAGGGTGCAATCCTAAGTAGCGCTGGAACAGGCAGGCCAGTCTGCCTGCACTGTCTCCAGCACCACTTAGCAGGAGCCTCCCCGGCACCAGGGCCCTCAGATACATAGGTCTGAGGAAGCCATGCGGCCTGGGGGCGGGGCTTTGGATGCGGCCTGTGCACCAAGGATGTTAGATAACTGGATTGGCCATGACGTCACAGACTTGAAGCCGTGGGTATAAGTTCAGATCCCGCCTCCCTCCTCCCAGCGTCCAATCAGCGAGCGCTTCGCGATTGGGCCACGCCCCCTTCCTTCCCTCAGTCCCCTCCACGGCCGCCGGTATGTTCAGTAATATAATTACGCGGAATTAAACCTTGGAATTGCATATTGAATCATAATATGGTTACCAATGACGTTTCTCCACGATCACACGTTGTTATTTTGGGAAGTTTTTACTTCAGGAGTAAACGATTCAGCCCTAAACATCATGCGAAAACCCATTGGAAATCATTGGAATCAGCATTGTTTTGGGTATATTTACATCACCGCTAACCCCGCCCACTAGCTTCACTTTGTTCGCATTCAGATAACAAGAAGGGCTGGGCCCTGCTGTGCACCCCCTCCCACCCCCTCTCCTGGCCGGCCCGCCCACCCACCGCCCAGAAATGCCTCCTGCCCTTTCTCCTCCCAGAACTGCCCCTGCACCAGCCAAGTTTGGCTGGCCCACAAGCGGCCCTCCCCAGTGCTCCTGGGCCAACGCTACTGTCAGCCCAAGCGCTCTAGTGCCGATGTGGGGGTGCCGGTCGGCACTCCCACGTTGATGCTCCATCCATCATAGGACTGAGCCCTCAATCCTGGCTCTGCAAAAGGCAATCACACAAGTTAAGACAAGCGGCTGTTTCTCAGCTTTAGTGTTTCTGTATGCAAAATATTGAGCCTTCCTTACAGGGCTGTTGTATGAAATGCTGCCATCGGAGTGAAACGGCTTTGAACAATTGAAGTGCCTTCCATTCTCTGTGTTTATTTTGTTATTATTCCATTTTGTTATTATTCCCCTCGCCAATATATTAAACTAGCTGAAGCATGTAAGATAATTCACAGCTTATATGGAGGCCATAGGATAAGCTAAGCAAGTTTTAAATCCAGAACTGTGATTAGTCTGTAGCATCGCTAAGTTTAATTAATTTATTTTTTTGGCACATCTGACATTTTCTTTTTGATGCACAATGTACTGGAGATCCCTGAAATGTAGGGTAATTAATTTCAAAGGAGATAATTTATCTTCATTTGACATCACCTTGAAAATAGAGCAGAACATTTATTTCCATCTCATCTTTATTTATTTATTTTTATGCCTATTTAGAAAAAAAATGCAAGAGGTATTTTCTTCTTCTTTTTTCTTTTTTAAAGCAAAAAAACACAAAAACCAACAATGCTGGCCTCCTCTGTGAATTCTGATGGAGAAAATGCCAGAGAAAATTCCCGCTCCCTGGGCAAAACTCCACTTCAGAGAAAGCACTTAACTTCAATCCCATCTTTACTCAAGCCAGAACTTAACTGCGGCTTACTTTTCATCTTTGTGTAGCAATGCTTTCCTGAGCTGCTGCTTACAAGTTTAATGTGCTCTTTGAGATCGCAGATCAGGACTTTGGATGGAACAAAAGTTGGGCTGAGAGAATCCCCCAGAGCAAAATTAGACGGATGGCTTTGCTAGGTGCACTGAGCTGCTCCTCAGTTTCTCTTTTCATATGCCAAGGCCAGCCTTCAGGCAACTTCAAGCAATGGCAGAGCCCCACAAACCAAGGCCGGCAGAAGAGTAGCATTGCCAGATAGGAGGCGCTCCCCAAAACGGAGCTTCAGGGGTTGGGCCTTGCTGCATCACAGGATGGGACTTCGTGACATCACGTTGCAATACACTATTGCAGTGGTTCTCATATTTTTTAGCACTGGAACCCACTTTTTTAGAATGTCACTGTCAGGAAATAATAATAATCCTAGTATTTATATACCGCCTTTCTTTGGTCATTAGATTGCTCCTCTGACTTTAATTCAAGGCGGTTTACATAGGCAGGCTTTATTTCTCTAAACCCCCAAGGGGTTTTTACAAATTACAAAGAAGTTCTGTCTTTCAAGAACTACAACAACATACAGATGGAACTTCTGTGGTTTAGTCCTTCTTTCTGGTCGCACGCTTGCCTTCCTGCTGGCTGATAGACGGTTTCTCTGCTCCCACCAAAGAAACAGCTGGCCCAGCACAACTCCTGTCTCACAGGCAGCTGGAGACAGCTCAGCTCTTATCAGTCACAATTCTCAAGGTCTGCCGCTCATGGAAGCTTCTGGTGATCTCAAACAGGCGACCTTCAGATCTTATCTTCAGGCAAACGGAGGCTTTAACCCTCTCAACTGAACCTCCTGCCCTCATCACCAAAGTGATGCCATTAATCTTGAAGCTATGTGATGTCCAGAAGTGACATCATCGAGCAAGTACATTTTTATTACCTCCAGTAAAACAACATCAAATTTAATTAATTAAAAGTTTACAAGAAGTATAAGTTTTAAATGTTTATTTAAAATAAAGAACCCTCCCAAACGGTTGCTGTTTTGTTTAACAAACTAAACATACTAAGGTTCCCCAAGCTTTCCTCATAGGGCTTCGTTCTCCAGCTCTCTGTTCACTCTTGTCACTCTTCTCTGAACTATTTGGCTGAATTGTTCATAAAGTGTGTCAAAATTCAGGTGTTTAGGAAACGTTTCGTTTCGGTTAAAACGGAAACTGGTATGGGTGGGCACTCTTCTCTGCCCAGGGGCCAGGTCGATGCTCTGAGCTCCTAGTGTCAGCTCTCTGCCCCCTTTCCATCCATTGACATGCCCTCCTGGCACGCCAGGCTCAATTTTGGAGCCATACGGGGGCAGGGGATGGTGGGCGAGCTGGCAGAAACCACGCATCTCTTCAAGAGGTGAGGCACCTCTTCTTCACCTTCCACCCACCCCAGCAGCTTGGTACCTGGGGCCCTTGCACCCTCCCCCCCCCCGCCCAATGATAGGTTCGCGACTGCTGCAGATGATTGGCACCCAAATTTCACACAAAGTGCAATTTGAAGCAAATTTCAGGCTTCCTCCCTGGCAACACGTCTGAGAATGTTCAAAGGAAGCCAAATTATGTTTCCAACAGACAAATGAAATTTATTAAGAGGTAGGAGTGGCGCATCTCCAGTCTGTAAAATAAACCAGTACAGTTGGAATTCCTTAAAATGCCAGTGGCAAGGGTATGGCAGCAGTATACAGACATCTTGTTTGTCTTGTGTGATCTCTGAAGCATTTACTGGCCGCTGTGAGATACAGGAAGCTGGACTAGACGAGCCGTTGTCGGCCTGATCCAGTGGGACTCTTCTGATGTTCTTAAATCGAAGAGGAAGTTCTCTCTCTTGTCTTTCATGGAGACGAATACGCATTGACATGACTCAACATTCTCCCATGGTTTCACATTGTGGGGAGGAAATCAATGGAGTTGAGTAAGTGTGTCTTCCACCACTGAACTTATTCAGAGAACCCTGATAAGCTTCTGTTGAAAACCAATGGTTTACAAATTGAGGGTATACACAAATCTCTCTCTTCTTTGCTGTGTTGTAGTGCCAACTTCTGTCTTGATGCCTCACTAAAAAAAGGATAATCTTCTGTATTCTATTATGATAAACGTAGAGGGGTTTTTTTAAAAATAAAAAAATCTACATATTTTTTACAGGCTCCCATGACTTACTTTTAGAATACATTAGAATAGAAACATATTAAAATTATTGATTTATCATTTATAATGCATTGAAATGATGCATTGAAATAAAATTTGGATGCTGTCCAGCCCCTTGGCAAGGTTGACATTATTGGATGATGCTGGTTGATCTCATTCATTTAAGGAATACTCCAGAACTGTAATGGATCCAAACAGTGAAATATTCAGATCTGAAGGTTTGATGGCAGGTTAAAAGCTATGCAATGCATTTCCTAGAGATGTTTCTTGGGAGTTCATGGTTTATCTCTTACCTTTACTCATATGTAATGGTTTAACGTCTTTAGAAACTCATGTGTTCTATGGACAGTGACTAGAGCAGTGTTTCTCAAACTGTGGGGCAGGACCCACTAGGGGGTCACAAGCCAATTTCAGATGGGCCCCCATTCATTTCAATATTTATTTTATTTTTAATATATTAGATTTGATGTTACCATAGTATGTGACTGCGTTTGGGAAAATTTTTACAGATCTGTACTTTTAACAGGCCACTTACGTATGTATATGCTTTTAACAAGGATAGTCAATGGGGCTGACTCCTGGGTGGATAGGATTACAGCCTTTGTGATTAAAAAACAAAGATCGGCAACTCTTTGAGAGGGCTAAAAGGGTTCTTCTTTATTTAAAATAAATATTTAACGTATACTTATTGTAAACCTTTAATTTACTTAGGGCACAATCCTAACCAACTTTCCAGTGGTGCCAATGGGGCCTGGACGGCATCCTGCAGTGGAATAGTAGTCATGAAGACCTCCTCAGAATAAGGGAATGTTAAGGGAATGTTTGTTCCCTTACCTTGGAGCTGCAGTGCCCTTATCCTACTGCTGGAAAGTTGTCTCAGATTGTGCCCTTGATTTATTGATTTGATTTGATTTTGTCATATGGGGGCTATAAAAAATTTCCTGCTTGATGATGTCACGTCCAGCCATAACATCACTTCTAAGTTAATGACATCACTTCTGATAGGTCCCAACAGATTGTCTTCCTAAAAAGAGAATCCTGGTGCTTAAACTGGAAAGAGACACACAAAAAAAAACCTCAACTTCCACAGAAGTTAGAAACAAAGCAAAGCCCTCTAATTCACCTACGGTAACAAAGAAGAACAACTGTGGTAGAGGAGGGGTGGAAACAAGATGTAACTGCAGTGAAAAAGTTTCTGGGTATGGAAAAGAAAACACTTGGCTTCCTGTGTACAGCGCTATAACACTCCAGAAAAGGCAACCTCGGTAGGACTGTAGCCACAATGGCTGCAAAATTCTACATATTTTGAGTAATGTGACCGTGTTATTTTTCAAAAGCACATTTATAGACCACTTTTCAACCAAATGGTTAACAAAGCAGTTTAGCATAGCAAATACATAAACGAGTCTCTGTTCCAAAAGGACTCAAAATCCAAGAGGATGAAGAGGAAATACTAGCTAACGTGCACTAGACACTTTGCTGAATTTGTGACTAGGGGCAGTTGCTGTCCCCTATGTAATATAAGAGAAGTGTAATAAGCACCTTGTGGTCCAGTTAGCAGAGCTCAGTCCTGCATGTTGACAGAACACAGCACCGATCTTGATACAGCTGTAAGTGCAATCATATTAAACTGGATTTTTGTCATTATATTCAGTGCACATGTGTACTGTCTCCGCAAGGATGGGGGGGGGGACCTGAAGGTGTGATGCTCCACTGTGTGCAATTGGCTGGAGAAAAATGTAAATTACTAGCTGTATAACACATGTGAATGTTTGTGAAATCTAAATAAACAGAAGCAGTAGCGCCAACTCTGTGGGTGCTAAGGTGCTGTTGGCACCCACAATAATTGTTTGTGGGTGCTCCGCACCCCAATGTCCAGCACCCCCACATAGCTTGGCACCCCATGTCTGCGCATGCAAACAGTCCGAGGGCACCCACGTCCCCATGGCCTCCAGCCCACCATGCTGCCCTTGGCCTGTTCACTGCACTGGGCCACACACGCTCTGCCAGGGCCCGCCCAGCAGAGAGGCTGAACAAGCTAGCCGAGGGCAGCACGAGGATGTGCAGTGGTTGCAACATGCTCGGCCTGTTCAGCCACTCCGCCGGGCTCTCCAATGCCTCACATTGCAACCACTGCACATGCTCACTCCAGCAGCAGGAAGAGCCAATGGGATGTGGCAGCATCCCACTGGCTCCTCCTCCGGCTTCATGATTGGCTGGCTGGCTGTTGTCAAGGGGCGTGGCTGTGTCGGGGCATGGCTACAGCACCCCCAATGTTGAGATGAAGCCGGCACCACTGAACAGAAATAAAATGAACTATTGAAAAAATAGAGAAAATAGGAAAAAAATGAACATAACATCAACAAGCTTCATGGAGATTTGGATGAAATTGGATGAAAGGAAAAAAGCAGGTGGACAATGCAGTTATATTATAGTTGGAAGCTGCTGAAAAAGTAAAGAGACGAAAGTCAAGTGTATGAAGATTAAGGTATTGCTGTCATTGTTTACCTGACAAGATTCCTGTTTTGAGGTCTACATCAGTATGATAAACGTAAAGGATTTTGTGCACTCAGAAATGCTAAGTTATTGTTACTACAAAGGATGTTACTTAGGGCACAATCCTAACCCACTTCTCACCACTTCTCATCAAAACAAATCAAAAAACCTTTATTGGCATTTATATGCCAATAAAGGTTTTTTGATTTGTTTTGATTTGTGACATAGCTGTGCCAATGGGGCATGTGCTGCATCCTTCAGTTGGGGGGCAGCCACGGAGGCTTCCTCAAGCTAAGGGAACGTGTGGGGTTTCCCTCCTCAGAGCTGCATTGCCAGTGCTGGAAAATTGGTCAGGGTTGTGTCCTAACAATCAACATCAGAGTTGCAAACTTGCACCCCACAGTGAGTCCTCTCCCAGGCAATGTCCCAATCTATGGAAGACAAAGAGGAGCAGATCCTGCCCAAGTTAGTGGCGCTATTCTTTCACTGCTCCCCCATTTTGTGCAATAATCACTTGTGGACTATGGTTGGACAATGTGGACAATATGGTTGGACAATAATCACTTGTGGACAGTGTCTGTCCTCCCAACCTAACCCACCTCTGCAATTTGCTGCCCTGTCTGATCCCCAGATCAGTTTAGACTTGATCTGGTATCAATTAATTTGGTTTCTATTGAATTAGCATTTCCTTTTGTTTCTGTTTCTATACAGTCTCTCTTCAAAGTACAATTTTCCATCTGTCCATAAAACTCTCCCTCCCTCCCTCCCTCCCTCCCTCCGTGCGTGCGTCCGTGCGTGTGTGTGTGTGTGTGTGTGTGTGTGTGTGTGTGTGTGTGTAAGTTAATGGAGGAAAACAGCCTGTCATGCAGACTGCAGAGTGAGTGAATGCTGCCTGCCATCAACTGGAAGTTGCCGTCTCTTTCTCATTGATTGAGCTTCGGGGGCTTGAGGGATTTTTTGCAGGGCTGGGTTTTAATGGTTGATATGTTTTCGGTCGTTTGTCATAAAATCATTCCAACCAAGCTGTTTACTGGCCTGAATGCTTAATTACTGCAGTGGCGGAATGGCGAGCGCACCGTGTGCGTGCTGACAGAATGCTCGGCTCCGAATGTTAAGGAGTTTCTAATTATCTCCCCCCCTCCGTTCCCCCCACCTTTGGTGTGTATTACTTAAGTGCGTCTTCTAAGTGGATGTTTTGTCTACCCAAAATTCTAAGTCATTCTGGGAAAGGTTGGGGAGGGGGGGAAGGCAGAAGTGCCTCCCCCCAAGGAAGTCATTTTGAGAAGAGTTTTGTTCTTTTTAAAGTTGAATATGTCTGCCTTTATATAGCTCCTCCGCCTTGCCAATAAGTCAACAAAATGCATATTTATGTATTTGTGTCATTTATACCTTTCCAATAAATGTGCAAGGCGCAAGCATAGAATATAAGGAACTCTGCAAGGAAACAGGAAAGGATTCAAAACGGTTTATGAAAGGTGACAGCAGTGAGACAAAACAGCAGGCAAAGATGCCAACACACCAGTGTGTCCTTTTCTGACCAAACTCCTCCCCTTACAACACTTTTAGGAAGGGTGGAATCCGGGTAGGTGCCATTCAGCTCCATGAGAGTTACTTCTAAGTTGACATGCCTAGTCTTGCCTTGTAAGGGTACAATCCCATGCACATTTTCCTGGGAGTAGGTCCCATTGAACACAATGGGATTTACTTCTGAGTAGACCTTTCTAGGATTAGGCTGTAAATCAAGTTATGTGTGCATAATCATTGCACTTCTTGCTCTGCCTCCGCTCCCCCCCCCTTTGTCTCCATCATGTGTCTTTTAAATTGTGAGCCTTTAGGGTAGGCCCTCACATGTCACCCTGTGCAAAGCAGACTATAAGCATCCCAAATTCATCAGCTGCATCATTACAGCTTTTCAGGAAAAACGAGAAGCTTCCTCTCATAGTCATGAGGAGAGTTCTGCAGACAGCAAGTTCATGTTTGTTCATGCCTGTGTCTGTCTAAATGTGTGTTTTTTCTAATGGGGATGGCCTTAGTGCAGTGTTCTTCAAACTGTGGGTCAGGATTCTCAGGGGTGGTGGCAAGTTTTTCTTGTTTGGAGTGTGTGTGCACGCCATACCGGGTGATACTCCAGTTGGTCCCAGTTTCAACTCTAAAAATTATGGTAAGTCTAACTATAGGGGATTGTTCTATGGCTGCCACGCCCCGGGAGCCAGCGAGTGGAGGAGGCAGTTGTGGCTTAGGCAAGGTGACTGCCTATTGTGTGGTGGTGGGGTTTTGTGGTGCCAAGTTAGACGTAGGATATCTTGAGCCAAGCTGGTGATGAGGGCAGTCTGGTGGAGGCTGGCCAGCCGGTGAATCCAAGCAAGGCTGCTGGAAGAGAGGAGGCCCAGTGGATGACGGAACCCCCTCCCTCATGCCTACCCCCGAGGCTGCTCTGGAGGGGAAACTAGTCAGCCTAGTGTGGGCATTGGGGCCCTCGGGGAGGCCCAGCATGGAGTTTCTGGCAGAACACTGCCCTGGTACCCAATCTTACCCAGTTGGAGATAGCACGCTACCGACAGGCATTTACACTGGCCTTCCGCGATGGTCGAGGGCTGCTGCCAGAGGTCCCACTGGCAGAGCTGTTACGCCCTGGTGTGGCAAACGAAATTGAAAGCGTTGAGCATGTCCTGCCGGCCTGTGAGTATTATTCGGCCTTCTCCCGTTTCTCCCGTGCTGCAAGGGTTAGTGAGGTACACAAGTCGAAATTAAAGACTCTTTCTCTTGTCAGATTTGAGCTTTGAGGTTACATACTGGGTAGCCAAATTTCTGGTCGCTGCAATGAACAGGAAAAAGAGGGTGGCATGTGGCCTGCCTGGCTGAAAGAGAGGAGTTGCTACATTTAAATTATGGATGGGATGATCCATACTCTACTTTTAATGTTAGTAAATTTGTTCAGCGATATGATTTAGGACATCAGGTAGTGATCAGATGGGTGGGACTACCCGTTTTATATTATAAATGGCTAAATTGAAGAAATTTTAGGGGATATGATTTATTGTGCTTACCCTTTTGTGATTTGCAGGAGGTCTACATTCTTCATGATGTTTATTTGTATGGGTTTTCTTTTCTGTTCTTCAATGCCGATCAGAGACTGTAAATGCAGATGTCTGTGTGTCTGGAGGACAGAAGAGGCAAATCAGAGCAAGGAATGCTGGCAAAGGGGCAGGGCAGAACAGGGCGCAAAACAGGGATGTGGAGGGCGTGGAACAGTATTTCGAGCGTCACGCAGTGTCGACAGCCAGATACTGCAATACGGAAAACCAAACACCCTCCTTACGCTCTCTTACACTCTTTTAAATGTAGAAAAACCCTGCAGAAAATTAGCGTCACAGTCTTCAGGCTCACAGTAGACCGGGCAGTGTCCTGTGAGTACGTCGGCAGCAGCTGTCGTCCCACGGCTGTCACGGAGCTCCTTGACACTCCCTCGTGGCGAGTGCAGCCACAAGCCAAAGAGCTACTTCAGCGGGTCAGTTTCCTCCCAGACGTGACACTGCGCTTGCTTCCTCGGTGAGCACATACGGTTTGTGGCAGCAGCAGCCTGTGGTATTGTCCCCGACTTCCCGCTTGGGCAGCAGGTCTGGATGCAGTAGTGCAATGTAAGATCCCTCGAAATTCCTTTGGCTGCTGGGCCCCCTTTTCAACCCTGGGCCTGGGTACAAATTATCCCCTTTAGCCCCTCCCATGGGCCCTAGTACCAGCAGAACCCAAGCAAGCCCCTAGGATAATAGTTCCCCACTTCAGGGTCAGGACCCCAAGGGGGGGGTCACAAACCGATTTTCAGGGGGTCACAAAGAGTTTGAGGCAGCTGTTTTTAAAGGTTGGGCACCAGCATCTTGGGAGCTTCATTTTGGCCAGGGAAGAGGTAAGGCTTCTCCATTAAACTGCCACTTCCTCGATGCTTGTGGCTGCGAGGGAAATTAGCCTTGCAATGGGATTGTCTTGGTGTATATGTACGTGTGCAATGAAGTCTCTCCCAGGTTTCTTTCTGAGCAGGTGTGTCACGCCTTCCATGCACATGCCTAGGTGAGTCTCAGCATGGGGAAGAGGAACATGAATACTCTGAAGACTATCTAAAGTTGGGCTTTACCACCTTGATCAGCAACGGCATAGAGAAGCCACAAGGCATTCTGTGCAATGTTGTTCTCAGTGCTGAATTAATCACTAAACTCAACGCTCCAATGTAACTCAGACAAAGCAGTCAGAAAATTCCAAAAAATTATTTGCTTTTGACTTTCAAAAAATGTGATTTATTTTTTTTAAAAAATGACTTCACTTCCTGCTTAATGACTTCACTTCCGACCCCAGGTCTTAGTGGGCTCCCTACAGGTTGTCATACCTAAAAAGGGAGTCCCAGTTCAAAAACGGTTGGGAACCAGCTCACAATAAAAACATAGTTGTGTCCTCCCCTGGGAAGTAAGCCCTGTTGAATGTAAAGGGGCTTTCTTCTAAGTAAACATGCCTAGTATTGTGCTGTAGGTTAACAGTCCACTCTCGCAGCTCAATCCACTAATGGACACAATGGGTAGCCAATGGACATACTGACACAATGCTGACACAATACTGACACAACGTAGTGCTGACACAATGGCGTAGCATTGGCGCTATGTCCTTAGCGCTGATGCAGGGCACCGAGCAGCACCCCCACATTGGCGCTAACATTCTGAAGCTGATGCTACAAGTAGCGTCGGCTTCAGAGCGCCGACAGAGAGCCTCCTTTGCACCAACCAAAGCCGGCTGGCACAAGGGAGGCTCTGTCTCATAGCGGTATGGGGATTGGTGGGAAGGCAGGGGGCAGGGCATGGGCGGGCTTCAGAGGTGGCCATACGGCCACCTTCTAAGCCCGGCCATGAGGCCCTGATTCATGCCGTGCGGTCTCCTTGGCTCTGCAACCACTCTTTAGCGGGTACAGATCCAAGGAGCACATAGGGGAGGCTGGAGCCTCCCTCTCCTATGCAGCGTCGAATGTGGCGCTCGCCATTCCGGCCTCGCCATTCCGGTGCTGCATAGGATTGCGCCCTCAGTATTTTGTAAACTCAAAATTGTACTAAAAGTCAAGATGCACAGATAATTTCCAAGGTGCAGAGAGAGAGAGAGAGAGAACAAACGAACGAACGAGCGAGCGAGCGAGCGAGCGAGCAAAGTAAACTTTGTGTTCTCAACAGAGGAGATAAATTTAAGATGTTGCACTAGGCTGAAAGTCAATTGAAGTCCAAGTGGGTATATTTCCTGGTGTCAGAAGGCATTTCATTCCTCAAAAGTGCCCTCTCATTGTCTAGTGGTGAAAGCATCCTCCCTCTCAGTTCAAAAGTCTCTCTCTCCCAGGAGACCAATTTCAGCATTCTCAAAATCACAAAATAATAGGTGGCTGTGATAAGTTGCAGCCCGTTCCCTCTTGGTCTGCAAACATTGCCACTGTGGTCATGCAATGTCGATATTTTATCATGTTATGTTGCCTTTCTATAAAAGCAGCACGACACACTGAGGAGCAAATAAATGTGTGTTTGTGTGTTTATATGGGTACACATGCATAGATAATATAGTTCAGAAAAGAGAGAGATAAAGGCTGAAAATAAATGTTCTAATGCCAGTTCCTTGCTCACAGAACCTTAAATATTTACAAGGGTTTTGATGTTTCATTTATCTCAGCATCACCAAGGCATTCTCCAGTCTCATTTTTTTATTGTCTAGCGCATGTCCCTTTTAAATTAACCTCACAAGGAGAAATTTTCTCCGAATCTTTCTTTTTTTCCCTTTGTAACTCTTTAGAAACAACTGCACTATTAAGTCTTTTTCTAGTCGTTTCCATCTGTATTTCTAAAAATTAGCCCTTTAAAAAAAAAATCTATCTTCCTTATTCTGAGCTATTACACTTAAAGTCATCTGGATTCCTTCAGGGCTGCCAAAAGGTGAAATTGACTTTTTTGAGAATGTATTGCTGAAAACTGCAGTCAGTGCACTTTCTTTCCTCTCCCCCCTTCCCCAGCCCAGGAACATCCTGTGTGTTAAGACTGAAAAGGACAATTTATAGCCAGTTTCAAATTGTTAGCTGAGGTCAGGAATCAAAAGTCCAATAAGTGTCCACTCTTTGCAATTGCATCAACCTTGCTTAGATGCCACTGTATAATAAGCCGACTGGGAGGGACTAGACACCTGGAAAACACACAGTGGTTTTCAGCAGAGGTCTTTGTGTTGCTTCTCTGCAGTACACACACACACACACACACACACACACACACACACACACACACAACATATGCACATATAATGATATAATGCATATGTGTACATGCACATAGAAGTGTATGGTTAGCAGTGTCACAGGTTAGATGCAGTCACCTCTTTACCACAAAAGCGACGACAGTGTATATGCAATCACTGGGCAACCATTTGCAGCGCTCTTCCGTGAGTGCTGTTGCTCATTGATCTCCTTTGCAAAGCGTTCGCTTCCAGACATCTCTCCCCCCCCCCAAAAAAAATCAGGATCTGGGAAAGGATCTCTCTTCCCAAGACCTTAGAGAGAGTCGAAGTAGGAGATGCTGGACTAGAATTTCTGCCAGCAGAATTGGTATGAGTAGGTGTCCCCAAATCACGCAAGCAAGCAAGCTTAATTATTCTGCTTGGGCAAAGGGAATGTTTGTGTCCACGGCTTGTTCCTATTTACAGTATCAATTTTATTGTGCAGTATCAATTATACTGACCTTACACGGCAACCCCACAATGTCATGAGATACGGGGCTGAGTGAACCCCAAGATGACTGGCTGCTGTGCACAGCGGTGCTACCATTGTACAATTTGGTTCCCTCGTAGTCTTTGATGGCTTAAAGAACAAGTGAGGAAATGCCACCTCTCAGGCAGAAGGATTTGAGAGTTGGTAGTCCTGGCTGGACATGCCCAATAAATTGTTATCATAATTCAACTTGAGCTTTCACTGCCTTAACACACTGAGTGTATTCAGGCTTGTACGTTTTGCAGACCTCGCAAAAATACGTTGCGTGAAAAACCACGGAGTCAGAAAATCCGGAGAGTTTAATTGCTTTCCTTTTCTCTGATTCTCAAGCCACTATGAAGGGGGAACCAGCCTTCCCATTTTGTATTGGGTTTTCCCCCCCTCTTTTTCTCACCTCCACATTCTTGACTCTTCAGCCCCAGCTGTGAGCAGGACTACTCAGTCCACTGTGTCCACTGAGTGAGACACAGGGGTAAAACCATCACGGAAGATGCAAAAGGAGCCTGTTATTTTGCATGACAACCCTAAGCTTCAGGGAAGCCCTGGTCACGCACACTTAAGCATTCTCCTTCTTAAGCAATGTTTTAGGCCTTCTTTCCACCCCACAAGAGCCTACAGAGTGGCTTACAGTTAATGATTAAAATATACATTTTTCCATATCAAGCAATGATAAATTGCATCTTTAATGATTTTAATAGTTTTTAATAGTAATTTTAATGGTTGTATGTGGTCCTGGGATCTTTTCTGTTTTAATGTTTTGATTTGTTTTTTGTTTATATTTTAGTATTGCTTTGAAATAAATTTCTATTGTTTTTTTTTTAATTCTGTAAGATTCCTCAGGTGTGAGAGAAAGGATATAAATTCTTCAAATAAATAAACAAACCACACAAGTAAAAACAGGGAGACAAGTCAGCTCAGGTGCCCGATTTTTGCATTTTCTCCATCCCTCTTCTTCACACACAAGAGGAGGAGGTTTCAAACATCCACCTTAAGGATCATGTTAAAGACACATCACAGTTTCCTTTTCTTCTGAACCTAGGGATCTGTGCTTTGTACAAACTTGGAAATGAACACAGGGTTAAACTTTGCCATTGGATCTGAACTGTTTTCCTGCTGAGAATTGTTGCCCAAACTATTCTCACTCCAAGTGTGCCATTGCAACAAATGACCGACCCTCTCTCTCTCTCTCTCTCTCTCTCTCTCTCTCTCTCTCTCTCTCTC